>JAFVLL020035141.1:41584-107258 GCA_021397915.2 Tor tambroides | reverse complement strand
GCCACCCTGCTTTATATCAAGCTGATGTAAAGCTGCTTTGACACAATTTGCATTGTTAAAAGCGCTATACAAATAATAGTGACTTGACTTGACTTGAATGGACATCTATCACTAACAGGAAATGCTGCTTGTTGACCTCTGCATAATCCACATGTATTCTCTCCCACGGTGCTGTGGCCCATGACCATGGGTGGGGAGGGGCTGTTGGAGGTTTATTCAGTGTGGTTTCATAGGGTGCACACTGACCCACAAATACATGAATCTCATGATCTAAACCAGGCCACCAAAGGAAGCTTCTTGCAAGAGCTTTCATTCGAGTGACTCCTGGATGACCCTCGTGTAAGTCTGAGAGCAGTCTTCTCCTGAACTTAGGTGGAGTGACCACCCGTGATCCCCAAGGAACACATCCTTGGTCTGTGGAAAACTGATCTTTCTTTTCTTAAAAGGTTTGAGATTTGGATTAGGTACAAACTTAGGCCACCCAGTCAATGTGAGATCCAAGACCTTTGACAGGAGGCCACATATGGTCTGATCTGCAATGTCTTTTGCTAAGACAGGCAGTTCCTCCACATGAGAGATCAGAAACACTCCTTCATGCTCCTCCTTGGAAGGACCATGTTTGCATAGAAGATGGGATAATGCGTCTGCATTTGCATGGTCACAGGAACAACGGTAATGTATCTCACTTGTCAAGACAAGTTACACCCACTATCGCATTCTTAATGCAGCCAGAGTTGGAACTGCGGACCCTGGTCATGGCCAAAAGTGGTTTGTGATCTGTCAGTAACACAAAGTTTCTTCCATATACATACTTATGGAATTTCTTTACACCAAAAATGATGCTCAAAGCTTCCTTTTCTGTCTGAACATATTTCCGCTCACTCAAATTCAGGGTCTGTGATGCAGGCTTTGAATACCTCTTCACAACATAGTGACCAATTCCATTTGGTGTCTGCTTGCAAAAGCTAGTGCAAAGGATGCAGTAATGTCGAAAGGTTGGCCAAAAACATTCCATAATAATTAAGTAATCCTAAGAAGGACCTTAATTCTGAGACATTCTGTGGAGCTGGTGCATTTATGATTGCTTCTACTTTGTCTTCCATAGGATGTAGACCATGCTCATCTATTCTGTGCCCCACATATTCTGAATTTTCGAGAAAAGAACACTTTGCAAGTTTCTTTCTCAGTCTGTGCTTCTCTAGCCTGGCCATCACCTGATCTAATACTGCTAGATGTGATTCCTCAGTAGGTGCTGATACCAAGATGTCATCCATAAAGCAAACCACATTGTCTATGCCTTGCAGTATCTAATCCATTGTGTGCTGAAAAACACCCGGAGCTGTCGAAACACCATATGCCAGGCAGCGATAATGGAAAAGCCCCTTGTGGGTGTTGATTGTCAGGTATTGACTCAAAATCTAGAGGTAACTGTTCTTATGCAAATGTCAGATCAAGCTTGCTAAACACTTTACCTCCCTCTAGGGTGGCAAACAGATCCTCAGCATTTGGCAGTGGATATTCTTCTGGAAGTAAACAGCGATAAATAGTGACTTTGTAATCACAACACACTCTGACAGAACCATCTTTTTTGGGAACTACCTCTATTGGTGCTGCCCAGTCACTTGTTCCATTTGAGTGATGATTCCATGTCTTTGTAGCCGCTCTAACTCCTTCTCCACCGCTTCCCTCATAGCATATAGGACAGGTCGTGGCTTATGAAATATTGGAAAGAGTCCGTCGCTCATCTCGGATTCTTGCCTGGAAATCTCTGATTTCTCCCAGCACTGGTACTGTATCACCAGAATATGATGAGAGATTAATTTCAACTGGCTGCAAGGGGGAGTCAAGCAGGAGCTCTTTGTATATGATTCTAGAATTAGAGATACAGATGCGCCGGTGTCAGTCTGCATGGTTACTGTCTTTACTGAGAGTTCCTGTTGCAGAAATAGTCCATCTTTCTTCTTTAATGAATGTTTGGGGAACTGTTTTGGAAAAACATCGGATGTGTAACATTGTATTGGATCCGTGCATTACAGTAGGTCTGAATACATAGGCTGACTGTCTCATTAATGTTAATCTAACAATAAAAGAAGAGAGGGCATCAATCGCTGCTCTTGATTGAACTGCTTTTGTAGTTTTAATAATTAATTTATTTGTAATGAACACACTAAAGGGATTTTTTTTTTACATTTGCTTATTTGTTTTTCTTGAATGCTTTTGTTGTAAAATGAAAACGTTAATGCATTATTTTTATTACATTTGTTATACTGTTTTTTTTTTTGCATCTGTTCATATTTATAATAACAAAGATAAAATAAAAAAGCTATACTTTGATTATTAATATAGTAATTATTATTAAGAAAAGAACTGGAGGAAAAGATGTAACATTGGTAGGTAGATGTAACATTTGCTTTGGAACCTTCAGAAAACTTTAACACGATTTTTCTCAAAAATGGACTTTGCTGACTCTGCCGACTTCAAACGGATGTGGCTCAGTCATTTTTTGTCCAATTCCAATTTATTGGAATTTATTTATTTTTTAAACATTTTTTTTTTTTTATTTGCTCATTTTGCTGCACATATTGTCTAGGTAATGACATCCTTATATCATGGCCATGGGTGTGAAGTTGTGGGTTAGGGTTAGGGTTAACGATGCTGATGGAAATATGTAATTTTCTCATGGTCATGAGTCTAATCTGTAAACAGACCTGCATGACCATAGCAACTTGGCATTATCGGAAGTGGATATTATTAATGAATTAGTATTTTATTTTGAATATATTTTATTTTGAAAAACTGCAGAATTAAGAAATTATTATATTAAAACTGCAGTCCGTAAGTTTTGCCTCTTTGTTGCCATGTATGTTTGAAACCTGCAATTGCATTTATTTGTGGAATTATCATCTTTACATGGTATTGTGCATCGGCACGGCTCTTCAGTGCGGATAAATCTAATGTGAGGTGAGGTGTATGTGTGGCTGTCAGTCACCACACCAGTGTGGATATTCACTGTACTTCAGAATCACACATTCTATTCTACACTGTTATACTTTCTTCTAAAAATGTTAATGTTAAAAGCATCAGCAATGCGTGACTGTGCATTTAGTGTATATTAGCGTTACGTCTAGACTACTGGTGACTACATGTGAATCTCCAGTTGTGACTGATGATTGTTGTATGGAACATTCTGGATTATAATCCGCCATCAAAATGTTAAATTTAATTATTCCAGCTGCTGTGAGAAAAGACAATTAATTAAGAAAAGACAATGCCGCCACCTGCAGCATCCTCATGTGAGATATATCCTACTAGCCGGGACTCCTTCTTTATGTTTACAGAAGTGACATGATACAAAGACAAATGGTGGCATGCTTTTATTTCTGGCGAAAAACCTACCGGTACCACTGAAATTATAAAACATTATTACAAGCTTACTGTTGTGAATCAGGCTAAAGTAAGGAGATTGTTTTGAACACTGGCTGGTTATGCACTTGCCCAGAAATTGATTTTGGATTATTTTATATTATTCTTTTTCATTTTTAACCAAAAAAAGTTATGGACTTCAGCTTTAACTTATATAATAATATTATATTGCACACAATGTATAGACTGGATTCCAATTAATTTTAGCAATACATTTTAAAAGAATATTTAAGAATAAAACAATAGAGACCTAAAATAATACATACTTATCCTTCCCATCCCACAAATCCATTCTCTGATTATTGCTTTTTATTTCATATTTGTGTATTATTATTGTTATTTATACTGTATTTGTCAGGACAGCTCACACTAGAACCAAGCAATAAACTCAAAAGGACTTTATTTTAAACATAACATAAGTAAAGGGTGAGTAACTTATACTTGATTGGGGAGACTGGAATGCAATGATGAATAATAATCTTGTCTTCACACGTAAACACCAGAATGAGTGGAGACAAAGAGGGAGATTAATTAATGAAGATTACAACCTATCCACACAGCTGAGCATAGCAGGTAAGATGTTTATTTCCAAGTCATAGGCCAAACGAAGACTGGAGAGTGTTGTGTTCTTTTATGTCTAGTTGATTCATTGGATTGGTGAGGTGCAGGTGATTAGAACTCAGGTAACTGGGATCTGTGAATGTTGTGACAATATAATTGTATTCATTTTTATGCATTTGCTTTATTTTCCCATAAATTTCATATCTCTTTACCTAATTAAAAGAGTCATAGAAAGGAGAATCACAATGTTCTTGATATTTATGCATATGGGAGGTTACTCAAAACTCAAAAGTTTCAAAGCAAGTTTCAAAACTAACTTCCCAGTTTGAATAATTATTCTCTTAAACCCTTCTGAAACACCAAGATTTCAAATTGGTACAATTATGACTTCACAATTTCTCCTCAACACACTCCTTAACATGTATCATGGGTCGATGTAATCAAGGAGGTGTGTTTCGAACAACTCGTGTCTGTCTGTCAGGCACAAGAGAAATACTGCTGAAAGACCTTTTGGTGCAAAAAACTTTGCATACTTTATAAACTAACCCTGAGAAACAAAATCTAAAAATCTGAAACTACATTTCATGACATTCATGACCTATGATTGGTGTTATATGTAAGAGCTCATGTACAGACATTCTTTGTCTCAAAGTGGTAACTGCTGTTCATGCATTAGTAAATCAAGCCTGAACCAAGTGTGCCTCACATGTCCTGACAAGTGAAGCCAAAATATTTAGATTGCCACCTGTTGGCTGGCTGTAGTTTAGTTTAGCCAATTGCTGTAAACGTTCAAAATATGATGACATATAATTTAATCAGTGTCCTCAAATCCTATTTGAAATGAGCAGAAGGGGCTATCGATGGTGAATGACAAAATAACTTTACATAGTTCCTACACTAGATGTTGAGTGCATAGTGTATAGTGCATCATTTGGAATATTTATTTAAAACATTTATTTTTTTATTAATGTATGTTCCAAACCTTTCAAATTCTTTCCTTCTTTTAACTTTTTTTCTTAAACATTTTCTTTAACTGTTTTAGCATTAATGTTTGCTAAAATTGTTGGATGTGGCATAGCCCTACCTAGAAAATTTTCCATAAAAGTATGTTTTGTTAAAGGTATCATAGGTGATTGTCTTCAGAAACATTTTTTGTTATTCTGGTTGAAAGTCTCTTCACATCCTGATAGCAGTCATTAAGTTAAGTGGTCTAAATGTATTTATCTGTATTTATATATTCTGTGGAAAGCATAGGACAAAGAAATGTTCATCCAATCAAAACGCTCGGTCCGAGCGTTTTAATTGTCTCTCCTGCCTGTCTGTCAACGTATGTATTTGCATACCTCTGCACACCCTGTTCGCGCAGATAGATACGTCATCAGTGCGATCACGCACGCTGTGCAGACAGAGCAAGAATGGCAGACAAACATCAACAACCCAAGAATGGCAGACAAACATCAACAACCCAATCTTCCTTCCTAGTAGCCCAGCGCTTCCCAATCCCAGTCCTCGCGCTCCCCGCTCTGCATATTTTGCATGTCTCTCTTAGTTAACACACCTGATTCAGATAACCAGCTCATTAGAAGAGAGCTACATGCATGAACTGTGTTCAAATTGATATGCTCCCTACACAGTGTTCATTGCTCCCTACTCCCTGAGCAGGGGAAATCCGTTGAAGTTTATTTCACTTCGGAAAATTAATTCGCAGATTGCACTGCGCAGCGTCTTTACACACAGACGAAACTTACTAGAGAGCGTGACATAATATACCTCTGTAAATAAATACAATTTAAATTCACATCTTGCACACTTTATTTCCCTTTGTATGGAACATATACGCTTGCTTTGAACTGGAATCATGGCGGAATATCTGGTGATGTCCACTTCGCAGGGCACTTATGACTTACGGTCAAATAGAACAAAAGTCAGACGTGATAAGATATATGAAATGTGCAGAGCGGGGAGAGCGTGAGGACTGTTATTGGAAACCGTTGATGTAGTAATTTAATGTTGTCTCTGGCATTCCGCTCTCTGAGCGTATGTGCGTTCAGGGGGCGTGGCTTTGGACGGCGATTGCAGGGAGGGTGGGACGTTCGCTTTCAGTGCTATCAGGCTAAAGTTAGCATTTTCCGAGATGTCCCACTACACCTTTAATAGGCTTACTATAAATGCCCAACAATCATGCCAATAAAATTTGGACTTTATGACTGTATTTCTGTAGGCTTAGGCTATGCCAGTATGTGGTTTACAAATTTACAAATGTCTTTCATTTACAAATGAAGCAATGGACATGAACAAAATAAAAAATATATATATTTTAAAAAATATAAGATATATATCATTGAATGGATTTGAAAGACTTTTAGATTAAATGATTTTTTTTTTGTTGGTAGCTTAAATATTCTATTTAGGACCATATCATCCTGAAAACCCTTTTATGCTGAAATAGTTCTTTGTGTTAACATTTAGGATTTGTAAGGATCCACCCACTAGTCCAAATAGCAGAATCCAGCGGCCTGGTCGAAGGTTTAATGCGTGTTCGGTCTTTTACTTGTGCCTCTGAATTTATCTGGATTTAGTTTCAATTTTAGTCTAACTCTGTGCTTGATCTGACTCCAATTTCACGTGATCATTAAATTTAGACCATATTTATAATTAAAAATTGATCACAGACATCGATTGTATATTAATTTAGATATTTGATTATTCTGGAAATCCCATACTTTCAAATCTTCGTTCATTAGGGACCAGGTATCGCATAGGAATTACACTTCGGCCGATTTTTTGGTGAATCCACAGAAACAAACTCATCAGTTCTGAACTTACTCAGAGGACGCAGAGTGGTTATAATACCTTTAAGTGAGTTGCGCCTGCATACTCTTTTATACGTACTGCATAAAAGTGTATTTTTCCCTATAACCACGAGAGCTACACCGTGTTAAGCCAGTGACAGTCAGAAATCCAAAGTCTCCCTCATGGTGTTCCCCATGGTTCATCCATTGGTGCTTTGGTGTGATCTGTCCTGAACGCAGATTTGCGGAAATACCACTACACATTAATCTACTTGAAAAAATTATTTCAGAAGAGATCAGAATAAATCAAATATAACAATTTATTATTAGTCAGGTAAAAATGTGTCATGCCAATTATATAATTAAACAATAAGAAGCCAATTCAAAAATAAGAAAATACATAACATCAGTTGTTCAAAGATGAATCTAAGAGTAAAAATGTATACCTGACTTCAGGAAGTTACATAGTACGGAGCATACGAAATACACTCCAAACTATGGGCTGATCTGGCTACAGAATCGCAATGACTGATTTGCAACTTTCCCTTAAATACTACCAGAACAAAAGGGCCATAAACATTTATTCTCTGTCCCAAGACAGATTACATCTGTGTATGGGGGATGAGAAGCCTCCTGTAGGAGGCCCACAACAGAAGTACAGAATTCACTTAAGTTTTCAATATTTCTCATAATACAAGTGACTACTGAGAAATTGAGACCAGTTTACCAATCGCACAGAGACCTTTAAAATGATACCAAACATGAAAGGGAAAAAACAACATTCACAAGATATAACATTTGTGACATATGGATATTCTTGCTTTTGGGGAAGAAGAGTGAGGGGGGAGAGTCAGAGGCAGGGAGGGCATGAGGAGAAGGGGGTCGTAAATGAACAAGGGGAGTGGTGCTGTTTGTTGTCTTTGGAGATCTCTTCTCCAGATTAGTTTTATGGTTTTATTGCATGGCATCTGTGAGTTCCTGAGTTTTGGCTTCATGAGGAGTTAATTTCATAAAGGAAATAATTTCACTCCCTACAGATTCTTTGTTCCCACCTTTTTGTTTTTCAAATCTGCAACTCTCAAAGCCACCTCATTATTGGTTTTCTGCAGGTCAACCATCCAACTACACAGACTGGCAACATATGTTTTCACATCTGTGTTTAATTTGTGTTTTGAGTTGGACTGAGTTCATTTAACACTGTTTCCTGTGTTAGGCTATGTTCAGACTGCAGACAAATTGGATTTTTCTCAAAACAAATCTTTTTCAGGCAGACTTTTTTTTGTGTGTGTGTTCAGACATAACCAGTCCACTTGGGTTGCTTTGGTTACGATGTAGGCATAACCAAGTTTTTGTAGAACTCCTTTGTCACACAAGAACAGCTCAACGACAGTTGACTAGTATATATTATGATGTCCCATGCTCTAGTCACAGCCAGCTTTGGCTTTGTTTGAATATTGTATAAATACTTGTCATTTTCATCACTGGTTTTGATGTTATCATTTTGTGTCATGTTAAGATGAACACAAAAGACAATTTGAAATAAATTTTGAAAGTGTCATACTCTTTTTTAACATATTATGCTTTGTGACACACTTATTCTAATTTCACATAGTCTACTAGTAATGATGGATGAACGTTGGGACGCAGGGTGTGAGTATGAGACAAGTGTGTTTGAGAGAAAGAGTGTAGTGTTTGTGGACATTTTGTCATATAGACATCTACAGAGGTTGGGTAGATTGTAACAACAGCGCTCGTTTTACTTGATGTTAGTGTACACAATTTTGGAGAATTTAAAGTAGCGTTAATCTGTAGCAAATAAATCTGAGGAAGTATAGTAAGATTTCGAGAAAAACTACAACAGCAATAGGATACAGTCATCCAAGCAAAAAGTAGCCTATTACAACCATTCCCAGGCTTTTCCATTTCATGCTGTCCTTTCTTTATGTCATTAATAATGTATTTATGTGACTGTGTTTTAAATTAATTTGTTGCACAGAAGAGTGCTATGTTACAAAGATTGTCGATTTAAGCTGTTAGTTCGTAATAGTTCTCAGGAAATGTCTAAAGCCTGACCACTAACTGCCTCTGAACTTACTCAGTGAGATTGCTACAGCATATTGCGTTGTTTTTCCAACGATCTGAAATTTAAAGTAATTCTTAATTATCCACTTAGTCTTGTATTAGGTATTTCTTTATGCAGTGGCCATGCAAAGTATTTGGACACTTTAATGTCCAAAGTCTCATGAATTTTTGAAGTCATAATTTTTTTCGCTTACCAATAAATACTAATAATATTTATTGGCCATAATATCATGCTTCAAGGGCTCATCAAGTGTTCATTCAGTATAGTAGCACTGCTCAGCATGTGTTCTGCAGTTTAAATAAAATAGACTCAGAAAGCAGCCAGGATTGTCCAATAGAATGAAAATCAGCCGATGCACATCGGAGGCATCCCTACTTTAAATCCTGATTTGTCAGATCCTAAGGAAGCATGAGAGTAACACCTTGGTTCAAATGTATGTGTTTTTACCGGGTATGTCCCTTTTTAACCCTTTAACTGTCATATAGTTTGTCATTATTAGATGGGGTGACAGTTAAGAAGTTAAATACTGTAAAACTGCTACGGAAATGACAGAACCTGTTAATAGTAAGTTCCTGTACTATAGGCAGGGAAAACTGCAAAAGATCTAACCAAACATTTTATTTTACAGTAAAATGCTGTAAATTGTACAGTTTATTTAAGTGTCAAGTGTGTTACTATGATGATATTTTGTTTTTGCATAAATGACTCTGTGTACCATCTTTATACTAGTATATGCTTCAGCTTGTGGAAAAGCTGCTTATGATGACCTTCTTCATTACTCTTCATTTGGCTTCCTCTTTTACCACCTGCATTATTATGGTGTCTGTCAGTATATGTTAAAGGTAGGAAACAGATTGTAGTAGCAGTGTGTGTTGTTAAATTTACTGGTTAAAAATTACAGTTTTATACTGTACATTTTACAGGTGTAAAGAATCCACTGAAGGCGAGCGTAGTCAGAACCCAAGTGCAGTTTATTTACAAACATGAAATCCAAAATCCAAACATAATCCTAACAGACGAAGACTTGACTTGAAACAGACTTGGCATGGCATGAACAGACTAGACTCACCGACAGCAGGTTACAACATTAATACATGACAAGGAACAAAGGCAAGGACATGGCTACTTATAACAAACAATGAGGGTCACATGACGAGAACAAACCAATGAGAACATGACACATGACTAGGACAACCAATCAAAACATGACACAATGAACAAGGGAACCAATAGCAAGAATACATGAGGGCAAGGGAAGCATGACACAAACAGGAACCATGATTAAGCTTCAAAATACACTGGTCATACACTGGACCTTGTCCTTACAAATGGCTCATTTGCATCTCAGTTATCATCTGTTGACATTGGTCTGTCGGACCACTCAGCTGTCTTCTTTGATTTGGAATTACATCGACCAAGTGTGCATACCCCTCGAACTGTAACTTTTCGGAAGTGGAAATCTATTGATCAAACTGCTTTTTTGAATTCTGTCATTTCCATTTTAGGTGATTTGCATTTAACATCGTTGGACGAGAAAGTTTCACAGTTGAATAATACTCTTATTGCTAACTTAGACACTTTTGCCCATTCTGCTCCATGGTATAATGACAATCTGTGCACTAAGAAGGCTACCTGTCGGAAAATGGAGCGTAAATGGCGTCCCACTGGCTTGAATGTTTACTATCTAGCTTGGAAGGATCTTCTGGGTGATTACAGAGCACTAATTGAGTCTGCAAGATCTTCTTATTTTTCTCAGACTATTGAAAACGACCAAGGAAACCCGAGACACTTGTTTCAAACTATAAATTGTCTGCTTCAAGTTGATGCTATTTCTACCTTGCCTGTTTCTCAGCAGTTATGTAATTAATTTCTTCAATTTTTCAATTCAAAAATTGATAATGTTCGCAAACAAATTTCTGTTTCACCTGTTTCTACTACCACATGTCACTGTTCACCTGAGTACACTGGTGTTTCTCTTATTAACTTTCCTCAATTCGATACTGAGACTCTTAAACGGGAGGTATCTAGCATGAAATCTACCACTTCCTTGCTTGACCCTATTCCCACTAGCTAATTTAAATCTTGCTTTGATGCTTTGTGTCCTGCTGTTCTCAATATTATAAATGATTCCTTACAGACTGGGGTTGTTCCAGCAGGATTAAAGAGTGCTGCTGTAACCCCTGTACCTAAAAACGAAAACGTTGCACTGGACGATTTCAGTAACTTTCGTCCTATTTCAAATCTCCCGTTTTTGGCAAAATTACTTGAGCGTATTGTTGCCTCTCATTTGTGTAATCATCTCACAGTTAATAACCTTTTTGAACCTCTTCAGTCGGGTTTTCGTAAATTTCACAGTACTGAGACTGCCTTGGTCAAGGTCACCAATGATTCGTTGATGGCTTCTGACTCTGGTGCAACATATGTTCTTATTCTTCTTGATCTAAGAGAGTTTGATACTGTGGATCACAGTCTATTACTTACTCATCTTGAAAGAGTGTTTGGTGTGTCTGGGACTGCCTTGAAGTGGTTGCGGTCTTATTTTACTGACCATTCCCAGTTTGTTTCTATGGGTGGTTATAGGTCTGAGATCAGCTCTGTCTCAACTGGTGTCCCTCAGGGGTCGGTTTTAGGCCCTTTACTTTTTAACATTTATTTGTCACCTTTAGGCCACCTTTTGAGATCGCTCAGCCTTCATTATCGTTTGTATGCAAACGATACGCAGATTTATACATTCAAATCCTCATGAGCGCCTTGACGTTGCTTATTTGTCTGACTGCATTACTGAGATTAAAACATGGATGGATAATAATTTCTTGTGTTTGAATGGTGATAAAACCGTTATGCTTATTGGTTCCCGTCATCAAATTTCTAAAGCCGGCCATCTGTCCCTGACTCTGGATGGCTCTGTTTTGGAAGTCCAGAGTCGAGTGAGGAACCTTGGAGTTATTTTTGATGCTAATTTGTCTTTTGATTCTTTTGTCCAGAGCACTGTTAAAACTTCTTTTTTCCACCTCAGAAATATCGCAAGATTGCGCCCTATGTTAAATTTCACAGTCGCAGAAATGCTGGTAAATTCCTTTGTCGTCTCACGGTTAGACTACTGTAACGCTCTTTTAGCTGGAGTTTCTAAATCTACACTTAATGAGCTACAATATGTACAAAATTCAGCCGCCAGGATTTTAACTGGGACTAGGATTGGCAGTCATATTACTCCAGTGTTAGAATCTTTGCACTGGCTCCCAATCAGGTTTAGAGTGGATTTTAAAATTCTGATGCTTACTTTTAAAGCATTACATGGCCTGGCACCTCATTACCTCACTGAATTGTTGCATCCATACACTCCTAGTCGTAGATTGCGCTCCTCTCAGTCAAACTTGTTGGTTGTTCCTCAAACACGTCTAAGATCTATGGGTGACAAGGCTTTCTCTTTTTATGCCCCTGTCCTTTGGAATTCTCTGCCTCTTGAACTTAGGGGAGCTCAGAATTATGATGGTTTTAAAGTTCAACTTAAGACATATTTTTTTAAACTTGCATTTGCTTATTGATTTTGTTTTGCTTTTTATTGTATTTGATTATATTGTGTTCAGCGCTTTGAGAAGCTGCTTTTAAAGGCGCTTTATAAAATAAAGTTTATTATTATTATTATTAAAATAAAAGACATGAAAACAAGAACATGAAACAAAACCCCACATTACATGTCCCCCCCTGTAAGGGCGGCTCCAGACGCCCTAACCACACTGAACCCCAAAACCCCAAAAGTCCAGGAGGGTGGTGGAGCGGAGGCGGAACAGAAGTAGTCCAGGGGGCGGGATGGAGGGCCAGGCCCGTGAAGGGGAACAGGGCCTAGAGCAGGGAGCCATGGCAGAGCAGGCAGAGCAGGGAGCCCATGGACGACCTTCTTCACCGTGACAGGACAGACAGTAAGTTCCATGAACAGCCTCCGTGGCCGTGACAGGACAGGCAGTGAGTTCAGGAACAGCCTCTGTGGCCGTGACAGGACAGACCGTGAGTTCAGGAACAGCCTCCGTGGCCGTGACAGGACAGACCGTGAGTTCATGAACGACCTCCGTGGCCATGGCAGGACAGGCTGTGAGTTCAGGAACGGCCTCCGTGGCCATGACAGGACAGGCAGAGAGTTCATGGACGGCCTCCATGGCCACGACAGGACAGGCAGAGAGTTCATGGACGGCCTCCATGGCCGTGACAGGGCAGACTGTGAGTTCATGAATGGCCACCGTGGCAGGACAGGCAGAGAGTTCAGAAGCGGACGCCGCCGCCTCAGGAGGTTCTGCAGCGGAAGCTGCCGCCTCGGGAGGTTCTGCAGCAGAAGCCGCAACTTCTGGAGGTTCTGCAGCAGACTCATAGACAGGAGAGGCCCCTGAGGCAGATTCATGGACAGGAGAGGCCTCTGAAGCCGATTCATGGACAGAAGAGGCCTCTGGAGCAGACTCGTGGACAGGAGAGGCCTCTGGAACAGACTCGTGGACAGGAGAGGCCTCAGAAGTGCAGTGTGCTGCCCAAACACTCAGGATGGCTACCGCCATAACAGGAAGCACTGAGGTCAGGGGAACAGTCTCTGTGACAGCCAGTGCTGAGGCCCTGGGGATGCCAGCTACTCCCACTGACATCAGTGGTGGCTCCGCATCCACAGGATCTTGGGCGCTATAGCACCCCACCCCCCCACAAAAGAAAAAGAAAATCCTTAGGGGAAACTTGCTTGGCAGCCATGGCATGACGAGGCTCTGGCGTGATGGCCATTGTGTGGCAAGGCTCAGGCGTGGCGGCCATCTTGGCCGGGGACTCAGGCATGGCGGCCATGATGGGACGAGGCTCTGGAATCTCAGCTGTGATGTGAGGAGACTCTGGACGATCAACTGAGACGTGACGAGATTCTGGACGATGAGCTGAGACGTGACAAGACTCTGGAACAACGACCGTGACGTGGGCAGGCCCTGTAGACTCTGCCATGATGTGAGCAGGCCCCGTAGACTCTGCCATGACGTGAGCAGGCACCGTAGTCTCTGGCGTTACGTGAGCAGGCACCGTAGACTCTGGCGTGACGTGAGCAGGCACCGCATACTCTTGCATGACGTGAGCAGGCTGTGGCTTGACAGGCATGACACGAGCAGGTTCAGGATTGACAGGCATGGCGTGAGCAGGCACCGTAGACTCTGGCGTGACATAAGCAGGCTGTGGCTTGACAGGCATGACGTAAACAGGCGCCAGCTTGGCAGGCATGACGTGAGCAGGCACTGGCTTGGCAGGCATGACATGAGCAGACTGTGGCTTGGCAGGCATGAAGTGAACAGACTTTGGCTTGACAGGCATGATGTGAGTAGACTGTGGCTTGGCAGGCATGATGTGAGTAGACTCTGACTTAGCAGGCATGATTTGAACAACTCCTGACATGACGACTGGGACATCTGATGTGGCGGGTACTGTAGGATGGCTGTGTTCCTCCTCAGCAACCCCCACAGTAAATGGTTAACCAGCCAGAAACAAAGCAAAGTCAATATATTTTTCAAGAGCCCAGTGATGGTTATTGAGTGATATTAAATGTGACATGTCCTTACTCAATCCAAACCAAAAAATATCCTTCAAGAAACTTTCCTTAAAGTCAACTTGATATTAAAGTTCACAAAAGTCTGCCACATATTCCTCAATGGAGCATTTACCTTGACGGAGGCGAACGAGGCGTGATGCTGGATCCATGGTGATCACGTGTTTATAAAAGCTGCTGGATCTGTGGTACGCGAAGACGAACAAGATGATCTCCTGGGTTCATTTAGAAGGTTGTGTATTCTGTAATGATCAATCCACTGGAGGAGAGCGTAGTGAGAATCCAAGTGCAGTTTTATTTAACAGAGTGAAATCCAAAATCCAAACATACAAACCAAGACCTGACTTGACTTGAACAGACTTGACTTGGCATGACCAGACTAGACTCACTGACAGCAGGTTACAACATTAACACACAACGAGAGACATAAGGCTTGTTCGAGATTAACTACACTAGCCTGCCACTGACTGGCGAGAGTAGCCGCTTGCAGTCGGGGCAGAATTAAAAGCGGAGACGTCAAGTTGGACACTTTCTGCTCCCGGTAGTGACGATCTCACGGTGTTTCCATACTCTTATTACAGATAAAGTGAATTAAATGCAATATTTGTCAAATTCAAAATGTTTTTATGAGCAACAGAAGCAATTTTTATATACTGCTTAATACATCTGTTCATGAATAAAGTTCAACATAAACATATACTATTTAAATACCAATAAAGTGGGTGTATATATGCTTTTATCAGTGTTTTTGATAAAAAAAAATGACACAAGATAACAGTCCGACTACACTAAAAAAGCTTTTACGGTTATAAAAACACAGATTTGTGAACATTATTGGAATTGAATTGTTAGAATAAACACGCAACACACGTCATGCTTGTCATCACAGAATCTGACCAATGAGAATAAAGTGTGCCATCATCAAGGCTCTCACGGCTGATTTTGAGCAACTATACCACCTGACCTCGGGGGCTGGTCTCGTTTTGCTCTCGCGGTACTTTGATGGCACATGTGATCGTAAGGTGGCTGCAGCACCGATCAAAGTCGGACAAATGTTCTAACCAGAATGCATTGTTTTTGTCAGGCGGCAGCCAATCTTTGCGGCACCACATGAAGTTGAACAAGCCTAATGGCAACACGATGGCTACTTATAGCAAACAATACCGGTCACAAGACAAGAACCAACCAATGAGAGACAGGACACATGACTAAGACTACCAATCAGAACATGACACAATGAACAAGAGAACCAATAGAATGAATACGAGGGTAAGGGAAGCATGACACAAACAGGGACCATGCCTAAACTCCAAAATAAAAGACATGAAATCATGAACATCAAATAAAACCCAAACCCCACATTACATAACGTCACAGTTAGATATGTAGCACTGGTTCCCAAAGTAGGGAATGAGATGTTATGTCAGTAGTTGACACTATGGGAAAATCTTCCAAGTGTGACGGTTGTTTAAAGCCCATATAAAGCATGGCAATCTACTACAAAGTAAATCAAGCAGACAAAACCTGGGAACCAGGAGTCAAACCAATGTCAAGACTGTAAAAACCTCATAAAAGTGTGAAACGAGGCCCTCTTGTAGAGTATGCACAAACGCCTAGAGGTGAAGACAGGGGCGCCGCTACAGATTCGGGGGGGGGGGGTGTTCCCGGTAGAGCCCTGCACAACCTGAGCCCGTCTTTTTTCCCCTTTCACCCAAATCAGATTATACTGTTTCTGCTATTAAAATAGTTCAGTTTTGTATGTAATGGCAACGTGATTATAGTTTGTTTCGTTTTTTTATAAAGTTAATTTAGAAAAACTTTTGGAGCATTTTTTTTGTTCGTTAAATAAGTTATTTTTCTTTCTTAAAGTAACGACCAAGCGGCCAGCGGCAGACCGCAGGCTGATCATGGCCATGTTTGATCAATTTAGCCTTCTCAAATCGTCAGGACTTGACTAATATAAAATCTATAGATATACTAAAACAGTTCAAGCATATATCAATGTTTAAACGTTAAATCTAGATAAATGTGCGCTGTATCCAGTAGTTTGTGTGGACAGTGGAAGCTAAAGCGCAGGACATGGAGGCGCCAGCGCAATCAATTGCGTTTTTTTCAATGGAAACAACTTACGCCGTAATTTTTGTAATACATCATTCGTAACTGTAAAGGGTCTACTTTTATTTGTGTGCACTCACAATATCAACAAAACATTTTATAAAATATCTAAAATAATTTTATAAAATAAAGAAAACAATGATGTGCTTTCTGCCATCTCGTCTTGAACAGGAGCGCTTCACAAAAATGAACCGAAAGTCAGCGAATACATGCCTCACAGACATGATAAATATATCTATAGAAAACTTTAAATTACTTCTTAACGAAATAAATCAAATCGAAAACAAAAACTCCATTATAATCCGTGAAGATGCACTTCTCTCTAAAGGCGCATCTAATGAGGAGACGGCGAGTCAGGAACATCATCTTCATCTTTGCGACACTGACACAGAAAACATTAGTTTATTAGTAAATAATTCAAATATCTCCTTACTATTTCCCCCCGACACATTCATGGTTATTATGTTTGCTGGGGCTTTGCAGCAAGCTTCAGTCTATTGCGTGTATTTGAGCGCAGAACTCTTCAGCTGCGCTGACGGCTTTCGCTGCTGCTGCGGGACTCTAAACACCGTCAAGCTGCTCTCAGTCGCGGCACGGTCTCGTGTTGTTTCCACCAGCGCGGCAATTTTTTCATCACTAATTGAAGGATGTCTAAAATATAAAAATAAGGAGAAGCCTAGAACAGGCCCGAGGCCTGGCGCGCGTCTGAACTATGGCGTGAAAATTGGCCCGAAGCCCGGCCCTAGAGGCATGAAAAGTCGGGGCCCATCGGGGCCGGGCTGAAATGCAGGGCTCTAGCGTTCCCCTCGGTAGAAATCACGTTTCCCCCTCGGGGGCCCCCCATATCGTCGGGCCCTTAGAATCGTCCTAACTTCCCCCCCACCTTACGGCGCCCCTGGGTGAAGATACCCAGTGCAACGTTGCTGGTGCATGGAGGCTCCAGAAAAGATCCTTATGTAATGGGAAGAACTTCCTTTTACAAAGTTTTTAAGCAATTGATTTTGCTCTGCAAAAAGAACGAAGTGGATATAACTTCATTTTATGATAACCACCTCTGATTTTAACCATAGCCTATGAAATAAAATCCGACATTGTGGAAGAAATTTTCTATCTTTCTGTGATGATCGATGGGGACACAGACATGCTAGATCTGTGACTGACACACACATAGACACAATGTATTAAAGCAATTATGCAACTGTTGACAGTGTGAGTTCAGCTGAGAAGTGCAATTTGGGTGAGTTTGCTGGTCTGAAAATAAAAGTTTTTGTCTGCCCACAGTTTGTCCTGCTAATTTGAAATATAATGTTGTTGAAATGTAAATGGATGTTTGGATTGTGTTTGTGTTCCTGCAGTCATTTTGGGCAAATAAAGAAAATGTTTGTCTGAAAACATTTCTTATTAAGTTTTGGATTATTAACGCAAAAAGCATTAAAAACCATGTTTCATGTTGTATTTTATTTAAACTATAGATAATTTGTTTTTGACATATGTTGCAGTTAGACTGCTGTTACAAAGTGTTCATGGTTCTCAGGAAATGTCTAAATCCTGACCACTAACTGCCTCTGAACTTACTCAATGAGATTGCTACAGCATATTGTGTTGGTTTTTGTGCCCAGCAATCTGACATTTGGGGTTATTCTTTATCATTCACTTAGACTTGTTTTTTTCTTTATACAGTGGCTCTGTAGGATATTTGGGCACTTAAACCACAAATAAAATGTATCAGTGTCATTGTATCAGATTAGAAAATATCAAGCCAAATGAGTAACTTTCTCAGAACTGACTCTGAGGTGATTGTTAGTTAATATATCACATCAGTTCACAGGTCTCACAAAAAGTGTCTAAATACTTTATTATTTAATTTTTAACAATACATCTATTGTTTTATCATTACAAATATGTCCCCACAAGTATAGGCTAGTAATACCAGTAAATGTTGACCTTTTGAGGACATTTTTTAGGTCCCCATGAAGAAACAAGCTTATAAAACATACAGAATGAAGTGCTGTGAAAATCTAAAAATGTATAAAGTTTTGTGAGGGGTAGTTTTACGTGTAGGGTTAGGGTAAGGGGATCGAAAATACAGTTTGTATAGTATAAAATACCACTGTGGAAACCTGTCTCTCTCTCTGTGTGTGTGTGTGTGTGTGTGTTCACTGTGTTGCGTCAAGCCTGCTGCTGGGCGCGTGTAAAGGCGATGTCAGGGAACAGGCTATCACAAGTTAGGGGGGAAAGCAAAACGCAGGTTAACCGAAATGGCTACCTTTCTTGTCGTTATTACGACGATTCTTCTTACGTTTGGGATAGTGTGGATATGCGGCCACTCACGGAGAAGGTGAGATGAACTCGCCGTCATTAACAGAAGTCTCTCTTGAATAACGCAGATCTTCACGCTTAACGTTCGTAGGTTAGTGCACGTACAGTACAACAAGTGAAAAAGGTAAGGTATAGGCTATGGTTATATCTGTTCGTTATGTTACTACAGGAGGAACTGAAGTTTGTGGTCACGTATGGTAGAAATATCATACTACGACCCCTGGTAAACTGTTAATTATTATCGCAACGGACGGATTACAACAAAACAAAACAAACATAGAACCATTTTTTTTAACAAATTCTTCAATAAATAATGTGTAAGTCTGTGTAAGTATATCAAGTAATATGTTGGTTAAATCTGTTGAATATTAATTTTGAAATATCATTAACAATAAAAAAGTTATTCTTGCTACACACACACACATATATATATATGTATATGTATATATGCCTACAAGCTATATATTAATGATGTAGAGATCTTACAAATATACATATCAGACAATCAGACATGATGCATGTGGCTAACTGAGAACATTTCTATACTTTATAGCCTACAGGAAATGTGACGTTTATTATTAAAAAAGAAAAAAAATCAGATGTCCTATATGATTATATGATTTTTTAAAATTACTAACTATGCTCTCTGTTATTGTGTGTGTCTATTTACAGGCGAAAAGGGGAGCCTCCATTGATTACTGGTTGGCTGCCATTCATTGGTGTCACGTTGGATTATGTTTCAAATCCTTTAGGCTTCTTAAGAGAGACTCAGAAAAAATACGGGAATGTTTTCACATGTAAGATTGCTGGGAAGTACTTCACTTTTGTAACAGATCCTTTCTCTTTCTCCATTGTGATGCGGCAAAGCAAAAATCTTGACTTTCAGAAGTTTGCTGTTGGTTTTTCACACCGGGTAAGTGATTCAGTACGAGGGGGTGGGGCATTATGAAACAAGCCTGGATCAAGAGAGTGTTGTGTTCTGATCTCCAGAGGCTTTTCTTTGAATGTTAATTTTTATCTCTTTAAAAAGAATGAGCAATAGCCTCTCAATTCTCCAAAGAACCAGATTCATTAACTATGTGAGCTATTAGGCGCAGTGACATCTAATCTGTCGAATTTATCAATGTATGCAGAGATGCCCAGTTTACTCCTGCAAAAATATCTCCCTTACTGACAATAGGTAGCCCAAAAGGCAACCCAAAAGCCTCCACCATCCAATGAGAAAGCATTGAGAGGAGATCGGCCTACTGTACCTTTACACTGAATAACCCATCAAATGAATAATTATCCTTCGAAAAAGATCATGTCCTGCTCACATATAAGCACAACCCTTATAAAACTATAAGTATACTATAAGACTACTTATTACAAATATAATATACTTAAAAAGAATATACTTATGTGAAAAATAAATGTAATGTTTAAATGTATGTTAATTGCATTTAAATTAAAATGTATTATAGTTTAAATTTATATTGAATTCAATTAGTTGAGTATTTTTGGGCCACTAAGGAAGTGCTTCTTTATATGTAATTTCATTATTTCAAAATTACTTCATTATTACATAATTACTTATATTGTCTTTGAGATATGATTAAAGTGTACTGCCGAATGTACTGACATGCATATGGTACACTAAAATACTTCAACATAATTTTTATTGAAATTTGTATGTCATGTGTTTCAATATATTTGTAATTACATATTTGTAATGTAGAAAAAAAGTAATGTTGCAAAAGTTGCAATTTAGTACATTAAAAATATATTAAGTTTAAATGTAATATCTGATAACACTACAGTTAAAACTATAATCAAGTTATTTGCATGTGCTTTAGTATGTTAGTCAGCACATCAAAATACTGTAAATGTGCTTCTTGAAAGAACAATGAAAGGTTATTCAAATATATTGATTTATAATGTACTAAAACTTTTAATTTGACAGCACTACAAAGGTCGCTTTTTTAAATGTGTACTTAAGAAACATAGCCATGAAAATGTCTTTTTAAGGCCTTGTATTTAATTAAGATTATATTGTTTGCTTTTTAGTTTCTTATTTTCTTCTTTTTAAATCTACTTTTAAGTTTTTAGTACAATAAAAGTGCATTTAGCATGGACACAGATAGCAATTTCCTCTCATCCTCCAACTGAAATGCATGTCATTTCAAGTAAGTACAGGTATTAGACAAATCACTGACGTCAAGAACAAAAGCCAAGTTATGCAGCACCTTAAACTTGTTACCATCTAAGATAAAGTTTAGACATCCATGATGAAGCTGCATGTCTGAACAAGTCATGTAACTAATGCTGCCTTCACGTGCTTATATGGGAAATTTCCTATTTCCCACTTATGAAGTCGTGATTACAAGCTTGTCATATTCAAGTGCTTTAATGTCAGAAAGAATAAAATGTAGCATCCCATTGGTTGACAATCTTATAAACATTCACCGCGCTATACATGCAGTTTGCTGACAATTCTGGAATTTCGGTCAAATACATGCTTATTTCACTGCTTATAAAACATGCAATATGCTTCGAATGATTGTTCATATCTAGCCTATAAGTACAATACTTCAGCGACAAGACAAAGGGTTGTAGTTGTTGTGAGAACAGCATGGACAACAGCAATGGTTGTGCCCTCCACCATGTTTAAAGTTTATGACCAGCCCAACTCGGAAACTCTGGTATCAAAATTATTTCTGAATTTCCCAGTAATAAATACAACTTGAAAGGCCATTCACGTCTAATTTCCGATTAGGAAACTCGTATTTACGATAATTCCAATAGCATGTGAAGGCAGCATTACCCACACCCTTAGCCTGTACCCTTAGGCCTCCCACCACTGCAGGTTTTGGATGTCTCCCTTATCATGCACTGTTTGGTGGGGAAGGGCAGATGTGTGAAGCACTCTAGAGATGACTGAGTTCTCAAACATGCCAATTAAAATCACATAAGTAGCATGTTAAAGGAACAACTCCCCTAGAGTTAAACAGTTGAGTTTTACCATTTTTGATCTCCGGGTCTGGAGGTAGCACTTTTAGCTTAGCTTAGCATAGATCATTGAATAGGATTAGACCATTAGCATCTCGCTCAAAAATGACCAAAGAGTTTCGATAATTTTCCTATTTAAAACTTGACCCTTCTGTAGTTACATAGTGTACAAAGACAGACGGAAAATGAAAAGTATGCTATATCATAACTAGTTACCTAGCTGGGGACTACTTTCAGGCGCTGCGTAATATCATTGCGCCTGCTGCACCCATGGTACGGCAGCAAAGTTACTTGTTTATTACGCCGGAATGAGAGTATAGTTCCTAGCCATATCGGCCTAGAAAATCACAACTTTTCATTTTCCGTCGGTCTTAGTACACGATGTAACTACAGAAGAGTCAACCTTTAAATAGGAAAATTATTGAAACTCTTTGGTCATTTTTGAGCGAGATGCTAATGGTCTAATCTGATTCAATGATCTATGCTAAGCTAAGCTAAAAGCGTTACCGCCAGACCCGGAGATCAGCTGAATGGATTCAGAAACGGTAAAACTCAACTGTTTAACTCTTCGGGAGTTGTAAAATGAGCCTATTCTCAAAAAAGTGGAGTGTTCCTTTAATGGACTCTGGATAGTGTTTAAAACTTTTTTGGAAAGCCCAAGTGCGTTCAAATGTGATGATATTCTCCCCTTGCATGCAATATGTCCTCGAAAACACAGGCACTTTGCAGTTATCCACAGCTGAAAATCGCAGGTTTCACTGCAACCTGAAGCTTGTAACCCTAAGTTATAACTGAGAAAATCCAAGGCTCCTCAGAACACTCTCTCCAAGCATTCTGATAAAAAAGCAAGGTGTTTCTGCTGAACTTGCAGTTCTGGTCTTCAGAAGCTCAGGAGACTCAACCTCTGTAATTATCTCCCAACAATGACAGACCCCTTTGGAGTGAGAATGTGAGGATGATGAGTGAATGTTTGAAAGAGAACTCACAAACTGTTGGATCTTATGACAAAGTGTTGTGATGTTCCTCATTTCAATCACTTTGAATATAATGGAATAAATGTAAATGTAAAACATTGGCTAATAACTGGGTTTGATCCTGATTCTCTGCCTCTGTTTCTTATATGTCTGTTTATCTTTGTCTTTCACACACACACAGGTCTTTGGTCATGCTGACTTTAGCTCTTCACTGTTCAGTGAGAGTTATAGGGAAGTTCACAGCATTTTTCGACAGACACTTCAAGGCCTGTCCCTGCAGCAGCTAACGGAGACCATGCTAGGCAATTTGCAGATGGTATTGGAACGTGGTCTACCATATGAGCATGACTGGCTTGAAGAGGGTCTTCAGAGCTTCACAAACCGCATCATGTTTGAGGCAGGGTTTCTCACACTGTTTGGAAAGGATGCAGGGTTTCTGCAGGCCGATGGCATGTCAGGCACCAGAATATGCATGCAGAAATCGGTGCAAGACTTTTTGGCATTTGATCGTGCTTTCCCTGTACTGGCTGCAGGGGTTCCCATTGCTCTGTGTGCAGAAGCATGGCGAGCAAGGGAAGCCTTAGCAGAGGAACTGCTACATGATAAGCTTCATCACCGGAAATGCATCTCAGATCTGATTCAGCGCAGAATGGACGTATTTGACCGCATGCATTTGGATGAAACTGGAAAAGCAAGGACACACGTGTGCATGCTTTGGGCATCACAGGCTAATACTCTGCCAGCAGCTTTCTGGAGCCTGTACTACACATTGAGGTAAGTTGGAACATTACATAGGTAATGTAGACACTGATAAAATCAATGTTAAAATGTATATGTCAAGTATGCAACAACACTAATTATTGACAGTGACTAAGCAAAAAAAAATAAAAAAAATTAACATTAATTCCATATAGTGTTGGTAGTGTTAAATAAGTAAAAGGGAACATATGGTTTGTCAGCCTAAAACTTTAAAGCATTATGTGATGTTGTCGTACTGAAGAGTTCAACTGTTTGAAATCAGTGTTTCTATTTTCTAATTTAAACTTGGAAATAAACCAAAAAAATATTTATGAAATGTGATGATATAAAATTGGGAATATTTTTTCGAATTCCACAATATTTATAAGTAACTTATAAAATATGAAAGTTAGTGACACTTTGTTCAAACTTTTGTACTTGTACTTCTGAAAACTTCTGAAAAGTTATACCAAATAACATGGATCATCAGGTTTTGCATGTGTGGAGCTCATGCCAGTTAGTATACTCCTTTCATTAAAGCAGGCCATTCCAAATACTAACACATTGTAAAATTATGTTGTTCATTCAAATTATTCACTGAGAGCCATATAAAAAAAAAAGATTTGTAAATTGTCTTTTTTTTACATCATTACATTGTTTGGAGCATAAGAAACACATGGCATATATGCAATTTCTTTCCCTATTCACTTATTATGTCTCCCTAAAATGCCTAATAAGCATGCAGTATGTCCTGGTGCCCACTACTGTGGACGTATGTGACCCTGGACCACAAAACCAGTCTTAAGTCGCTGGGGTATATTTGTAGCAGTAGCCAAAAATACATTGCATGGGTCCAAATTATTGATTTTTATTTATGTCAAAAATCATTAGGATATTAAGTAAAGACCATGTTCCATGAAGATATTTTGAAAATTTCCTACTGTAAATATATCAAAACTTAATTTCTGATTAGTAATATGCATTCCTAAGAACTTGCACTCTCAGATTCCACATTTTCAAATAGTTGTATCTCAGCCAAATATTGTCCTATCCTAACAAACCATACATCAATGGAAAGCTTATTTAGTCAGCTTTCAGATAATGTATAAATCTCAATTTCAAAAAAATGACCCTTATAACTGGTTTCGTGGTCCATGGTCACATATATGAAGTTGATGCATGTCTCACAACAGAAAGACATACTCTGCTTTGAAACCCCAGGAAAACCAAAGTTTTTCTGACATATTCATTTATGATAAACAATTTGAAAATTAGTTTTAAATGATAATTTCAAAATGTTATCATATTTCCATAAGAGTGCTGAATTTAGTCATATGTCTGTCATATTTAAAGACCAAGCAGGAGGAGCTCTCATGATCAAACCTTCAAACATTTGGTATCTCTGAAAAGTACTAAATATGCTCTGTACAGGACATCCAGATTTAGAATTGTGGCAAGTATATGGTCTCAGAGAAATTAACTAATATATAATGTCCTCTACAGAGGACAAAATATATCCCTGGGTCACAGGAGGATATAATGTGCAATGAAAACATGTATTAAATTAGAATACTAGATTTTCATTGTGGTCTCTGACTTTTTAACCTTTCTATAGGCCTGTTTGATAATACATTCACAGTAAAAATGAATGAAGTAAGCACCTATTTAAATTAAGGCGTGTGTCTGTATGTACATGTATGTTTGTGTGTTCTGAACCTCAGGTCTGTTGATGCTTTCACCGCTGCTTGCACAGAGGTCAATAGAGTTTTGTCAGGTCAAATAAACAACCAGGACCAAACAATCTGCCTTTCTAGAGAGCAGTTGGACTCTATGGCTGTATTAGGTAGGTGATTTCTTATGGCTCGTTTCCACTGAGAGGTATAGGTACTGTACAGTACAGTACGGTACGATTCGGGATGGAACACCCTGATCCGTCTTGCATTTCCACTACCAATAGTACACCTTACTTGTTAGGCGTCGTGTATGCTGGAAAGCAGCAATCGACGCCATTCTCGCTTGAAGAAGAAAGCGCGACAATAGCCGTTTCTCAATATGACATACAGTAAAGCACAACTCTGCCTCTTTTTGTTAAATGTCAGCTTCACCAGTAATAGCCATTATAAAAGTATAAGTACAAAGTATAAGAGGCTTATATAATAGGACAAAAGACAAAAGCAAACAATTCAGTCAAATGTATGCTACAAAGTCAGTGCTGCACTATGGTAAAATGAAATAAATATATAAAGTTATGAAACATAACTTTGTGCTCAGCCAAAACGATGTGACCAGGAACAAATAATAGATTCATGAGACCAACGATTGCCTGTTATATAACTAAAACAAATTATATCTCATGTTTAACCACTACAGAGACATCAGAGCCAGCGGCAAATGTCAGAAGGACTAGCCGAGTTAAGGCTGCTCTCAACTGGATACATGAGCACTGAGCATTCAGTGATCACCTGGAGCTCACATCTCCAAAATCGGCATAGCAAATTTTCAAATAGGCGCTATCTTTATAAATAAACTGCAAATTTTAGTTTTAAACAACTACATTCTCACCTGAAAAACTCTTAAAACTACATTTCATGACACAATAACAGTAACATTTAGAAAATTATGCGAGTTTTAGGCAATGACTGATGACGTTTCACAAAAACACAAGTACAGACAAGAACGCATATTGAGAAATGGCTATTGTCTGTGTAAAAATATAAAATTATAAAATACACTTACATTTTTTTGTTTGTGTGTTTGCATACTCTGATGTAAATAAGCCCAACATGCATGAACAATATGGCGGAACGAGTGAAGGAGATGCTTGTAGCACACGCAAGTGACGATTCTAGTCAACCAATCAACATTCTGCAGTGAGTCTAGTTCCACCCTTTTGGTAGATTTTGCTGTGCTAGGTACACCAACGGAAGGGTACCAAAAAAGTGATACGATGCGGTTTGCTTATTTGGTACCATTCACAACTTCTGACAATGGAAACGGAAATACTTGCGTACTGTACTGTACTGAACCATACCGCTCGGTGGATTATTGCACTGTAACACATGTGAACATATTGATTGATTGATTGATTGATTGATCTCTGCAAGAGAAAGAATGAGAAGTTCCCCCTTCCCCCTTGGAAGTTTGCTAGGGCCTCCAAAATGGCACCAGTTCAGAACCACTGTTTTAGACAACATTGGCAAGCATTAGTTATTGTATGTCAACTGTAAACATAATTATTGCACATTTATGGTAATTCTTCAAATCCAAGAATACAGTAGGCTTATTCCCAGAATTATACTAGCTCAGTAACCAGCTGAGTCTTTAATCCATGTATTTATTTATTTCTTTACAGTAGATTCCATAGAGCAGTGGTTCCCAACCTTTTTTTCAGGAGACCCCTATTTTAACACTGAAAAATTTTAACGATATCAAACAAATATCAAACAAATCTATCCATTTCACGTATTACCTTAAAAACGTGTCACAACATGCAAGGGTTCGCAAGGACAGACTTTTCTTTTCAGGCTGTGCTTTTTAACTGATGAACAAACAACAGAAGCAAATTAAAATCTACTAACATAAATATCATTTAATCAGAGCATTAATGTATTATTGTATGTTTTTGTTTTGTATTCTAAAAACTAAAAACATACACCAGTTAAAACACAACAATAACCACTGCATAATAACTATTTGCATATGTTAAGTTATGCATGTTTTTTTTCATGCCTTTTCTTGTGTTCCTGGTTAAATTAAAGCCCTTATTCAATTGTTTTAATGTGGCTATTTAAGGTGAACTCTGGGCCTGCATATCTAGGGCTAGAGACTGGATATTAGGCATGATTTTCGTGACAGCCAGACAAAAGTTATTGTGCACTTCCAGCTTGTTGCGTGCCTTCGTTTTTGATGGTTACCAGAGAACTAAAATCAGTCTCGGACAGGTATGTTGTTGCGAATGGCAGGATGAGTCTGGTTGTAGCATGGTGCGCAAGCTTGGGTGCGACGTTGAGTCCTTTCGCCAGCCAGAACCATTTGTACCTGTGTTTGGTAAAGAATCTCCTCAGAAGAGAATTAGACTTGACATCCAAGAGCTCGTCCTCCGCTTCTAAATACTCCACGTCCTCCTCCTGTGCGGTGAATGGATCCATTGCCCATGCGCATTTGGCGACATGTTCATCAACATCCGAAATTCGTGATTTCATCTCTTCCTGTAGCCGTTCCATGTGAAGTGTGAACTCTTTGCTCAAGGATTCAGGTAAATTTCCCCCAGTCTGTTTGAGAAGTGATGGAAAATGGTGTAGGTCTCGTTTTATCAGCTTATTCTTCCTGAAGTCCACTTTATGCACAAATTGGTCAATAATTTCCTTGCATTCCAGCACATTTGCATCCGCGCTCTGCATGCACTTGTTTTTTTTTTTCATTATAGTGATGTTCTGGTATGATGTTCTGATGAGAAATGTATCTGTTATTTCGTCAAACAGTTTCTGGTTGTTCATTTTCAGGAACTCCTTTATTTTTTCTTTCAGTTCAATAAAACGAACCAACACTTGGCCTCTTGATAGCCAGCGCACTTCGGTATGAAGGAGGAGTGTCTGATGCACCTCATCTTCACACAGCTCCGCAAAGATTCACTTGTTTACCGGACGGGCTTTAATAAAGTTAACGATCTTTACAACTGTCTTCATCGTTTCATTAAGCTCATCAGAGAGGTGTTTGCTGGCCAAGGCTTGACGGTGTATCATACAGTGAAACACAAGACAGTGGGGAGCCTTTTCCTTCAAACGTGTATTGAATCCCTTGTTTTTTCCCATCATTGAAGCAGCTCCATCTGTGCAGCATGCGACTAAATTATTATAGGGAATGTGATGCTTGGTGAAGTACGTGTCAATTGCGTGGAAAATATCTTCTCCTTGTGTTGTTGTAGACAAATTAGTTGACAGAAGTATGTCCTGTTTTATTTCGGCGTCTTCAATGTACTGCACATATGCAATGAGGACTGCCGATTCTGTCCTTTATTGTTTTATTGGACAGAGGTACAGTTTTTAGTTTTGAAGCCACCTGTGCCCTGCACATTATTTCTGCCATTTTTCATATTCTGCCAGTTTCCCCGATGGTGTGTGGATTTTTGGTTGGGCAATTAGGAGAGCGCACTCGAAGGATGCAACCGTCGCCTGTCTATTTTCATTTCCAGCTCTAGTAAAAGCATCTCTGATGTTCTGGGGTCTATTTGACATAACAAGTTCTTTTTTCCTTAGGAAAAAATATCTGGGTTTACCAAATGTCTGTGGGTGTTTGGTGCTCTGATGCCTCATTAGTTTGCAGGGCTTCATGCTTTCATTCGCTAGTCTTTCACCACAGATTACACACTCAATTCTCACCTTGTCCATCGCTTCAATGAAACCGAATTCAAGATAACTGTCCAAATAAGTCCTTGTTTTCTTTTTAGCGCATTCATTTTATCTTCTCCCTGTCGCTTTGCCATATTTTCTCTTTGCTTCGTCTTTTTTTAAAGTTACGTCTGTACGTTCCCTCTCTTGATACGCTGCAAAAAATTCTGTACGTTAAGGAAATTTCTTCTCTATTCATATATGAATTATTTTTAAAAAATATTCAGAATTTAATTATTTATCGTGCTGTTATAAATGAAAAAAAAAAATTGGCGACTCCTCGAAAATCATTAGCGACCCCCGGGTTGGGAACCACTGCCATAGAGGACTTATATTTATGAACATTTCAGGCTCCTATCTGGTCCCCCACTAGATTATTACCTGAAAGAGAGAGGGATTTTACAAAATTGCACTTTCTCACTCATCAATAAATAAATAAATAAATATAAAATAAACAAGTACTGTAAAATAAAAATAAAATGGTGTTTTTTTCAGTACCAATACACACAGGTAATCACTCAATACAAATAGGACAATTAAAAATGGTGAAGCAACCAATTTTTGATACATTGCAAGACTCCAGCCATGCAGATATTCGGACCAACAGCATCAAGAATTTTGTATTTGTTTGTATTTTTCCACATGACAAGGAATAATAACATTCTTTCTTGTATGATACTGCTTAGGTGATATTTTTATAAATAGTAATATTAGTAGTATTATTTTTTAAATTAAATATTAAAGTGGTATCTAAGTTAAATACTTTTTTTGTTTGTTTGTTTTCAGAAAGTATTATTGAAGAAGCACTTCGTCTGTCTAGTGCCTCCATTATGATACGTGTTGCCAGTGATGACTTTACGCTGACACTGGATTCAGGTCAGACAGCTGATGTGAGAAAAGGAGATTACATTGCTCTTTACCCCCAACTTATACACTTGGATCCTGAAATCTACCCCAACCCTACAGTATGTGTTCAAACTTATTATGTCAAT
Source organism: Tor tambroides (assembly GCA_021397915.2). Classification (NCBI taxonomy): domain Eukaryota; kingdom Metazoa; phylum Chordata; class Actinopteri; order Cypriniformes; family Cyprinidae; genus Tor; species Tor tambroides. The sequence goes on along the minus strand of JAFVLL020035141.1, from coordinate 77,326 downwards.
TATTTTTTATTAACCAGTGAGCTCTCTCAAACTACAAGCTCATACAAATTAGACAGGTTTTAGATCATTTCCATTTGTAGGATATTTATAATATTTAGAATTTAATTATGTTAATTATGGTTATTATATGGAAGTATGGAAGCAGTATGTATGTAGCTTGCACTTACCTTAAATGTATACAAGATTACAAAGATTGCAGATTTTCCTAATGCAGTGTTCCTATTGCACAGTTCCGATACAGCATTGTTATAAAATGTCACTCAATGCATTTAATATACCTATAAAGACACATTATACAGTAGTAACTTTGATACTGCAATATTTTAGGCATCACATTGACTTTTTAAACACAGACAGCTATGTACAGTAAATAAAATGTTCCTCTGTTTCCCAGGAGTTCAAATATAACCGCTTCCTGGATGAAAAAGGTCAACGAAAGAGTAATTTCTTCAAAAATGAGCGAAGACTAAAGCATTTCTTGTTGCCGTTTGGTTCTGGTGCTAGCGAGTGCCCTGGCCGATTTTTTGCAGTACATGAGATTAAACAGTTCCTCGCACTGACACTGTGGCATTATGACCTACAGCTCAGTGACCCTGATGCCACTCTGGTTCCAGACAGTACTCGTGCAGGCCTGGGTATAATGCCACCATCACGAGATGTCCTTCTCAGATACAGAAGGAAAACCAACACCACCGTAGAACAGTTAAGATAGGAAATGGAGATGGAAAGTATAAGATGCAAGAAGGAACATGAAGATCTTTGCCATAGGACAAGAGAAATGGCAGTCTTTCCAGTTTCTATATGTTAAATGATGATTTGATTTGTTCTTATTGGACTTTGTATGATGGATTGAAATCAATGAAAATGTAGAATTCCGCACAAATGGGCTTAATAAATCAGCAACACAATAGTAAACTGCTTAACAGCAACAATACAGCTTCTGTATGATGAATATTTGTATATTTGACTCTAATTAGCCTACATTAAAATGCATTCTTTGATAGATCAGGTGGACATGATCGTAGACAAAAAGTGTAAGAAAAGGTGGGTTACCTCTTACTATTATCTATAACATAATGTCACTTTTCCTGGTTTGTCTGCACTGTAAACAATGCGCTACGGGCGTCCCAAATTCAAGTCCCGGATCGATGCTTCCTGTCTCCTCTACACTGGCCTATAATAATAAAGCCAAAAAATCTAAAAATTGCCAGGAAATTACAGGATCAAAAAGAGTATTATTTTACACTAAATTACTGCAGTCAGAAATTTACTGTGAAATCATATGACTGTGAATGGACAGCAGGATGATGCTAACATCACAGTAATTTACTGTTCTTGTTTTACTGTAAATTCACACTATAAAGTTGTCTTTAACTGTGCCACTGTGAGAAATGTATTTGTTTTTTTCCTGTAATTGTTTTGAAGTCACCATAATGGTGATCGATGATCCCATTTGTTTGGGCTCTTTGACATTGCACATTCATATTCAAATTTCTGATCTAGTCATGTCAGAAGTATGATAAATGAAAACATTTGTCAAAATAATGTCAAGCTAGAAACACAGTATGATGCTGTTTGTTTACAAGACATTTCTGAGTGCAGTGAGATACAAGAGAAATCCCACTGTGAAAAGTCTAACTCTGAGTATACTGTAATTTTACACTAAATTTTTTGACAGTGTGCCATCATCAAATGATGGTAATATTTAGGCCTATATACATAAATAAAATCTTTACATAAATAAAAATATAAATGACTATATGAATGACCACTAACAGCCAATGGTTTAAGAGGGTTATTGGAGTAACCTGTGCCACATTTGGGGGGTGTGTGTGTGTGTGTGTGTATCAGGTTGCTATGTATTATGCATTTCTTTTACATAGTAGCCTATGTCACAAAAGTAAATTCTTCTTCTCAAAACCAGTAAAACCCATACTTTGGAAGACTCATGAAACATGCTCATAAGATCCTGTATATGTTGTTTATTTGGTATTGTTGTCTGTTTTGATGTAGTGTATTGCAGCACTTTCTCGTTGATTATTATTATTATTATCATCATCATCATCAAAAATTGTATTATTTAAAACTGTTGCAGTCCAGCAGAAAAGCACAGTCCAACAGTCCAATGCTTTTATCCCCTCGCGTTTTCATGTACTGCGAGCAAGCACAGCTATTTTAGTCGAACGAGGGCGCTCACTCAGGGGAGATGTGCTGACTTGCGCTCGAGTATAGGCTGTATTTCCCTCATCCAGCACACCCAAGGACATTACATTCATTAGCTCTGAGATCCAGTGAACTAAATCAGCTGTCATAGGTTTACTATCGAATAAACCGGACCGACGAGCACTGAAGCCATATAATACTTCATTGGTGTGCCTAGACTTCTGCAGCGTCAAGGTGAGTGCGCATCATCCTGGCCGCATTCTTACAAATCGTCAGAAAACGAGCTAACGTTGACTTGTCACAGTCACAGCTATTATGTATAAATATTAATTATCGCATTATAATCTCATAAATTTGTGCTGTCTTTTATTCTATATTCCAACAACGCGCAATCTGTACATTCAAGAAACAAACCTTCCTTGTGCGAACGACCAGTAGCCTATATTTGTTGTCATTTAGTAGCCTATCTTTACGAAGCGAAAATTACTGCTTGACCTCGACAAAATTGTGAAGTAATATGCGTCTGCGATACACCCAAACACATGGAAATGTGGAATAAGTAAAAAAAAAATGACGTGTTTTATGTTTTTAGATAGTAAATTGTATTTCTATTGTTACAATAACTAAACATTAACATTTCTTCAGGAAATTAATCCAGTGTGCTCGAAACAGTATAACCATGTCACTGTATCCATCTCTAGAAGACATGAAGGTGGATAAGTTCATGAAGGTTGGACACTGATTTATTTATGTGTGTATGTATGTATATATGTATGTGTGTGTGTATTTAAAAATATATATCTACCTTTCCAAAATGCTAACCCCCATAACCCCCCATTTTATGTAGGCACAGAACACCCCTACTGCGAGCCCATTAAAGGCTTTACCTCTTCCAGAACCTGAGCCTTACTATGATTCAAAATCTGAAGAGATAGGTAAGAATCAGATACGGTACCTATGTATGATTACATAATTTATACAGAAAAGGGGCTTAGACTCTGAAGCTGAGCTTCAAAAAAGGGTGCCATGGGTACCTCACAAGAGGGTTTAGAATGTATACAATCACACTTTAGTTTGGGAACCAGTTCTCACTATTAACTATGACTTTTGCCTCAATAAACTCCTAATTTGCTGCTTATGAACAGTAAGGTTGTTGTTAAGTTCAGTATGGGGTAGGGTTAATGGATCTAAAATATGGTCATGCATAATAAGGCATTAATATGTGCTGTATAAGTACTAATAAACAGCCAATATACTAGTAATATGCATGCTAATAAGTAAATAGTTAAAATTGTCTCTAAACTAAAGTGTTACTGAATATATAGGGTTCTTACAGTCTTGAATAATCAGGAAATATTATGGAAATTTCAAAACTGATATTTTCAGGCCTGGAAAACTCATAGAAACAAGTACATTTGAGTTATCAGATTTTTCTCTCTTAGCTTAGCCCATTTTTTAATGTTGTCTGTCTCTCTTTAGTTACTTCTAGCAGGTTGTACCCTGAGCTGAATGACTTTATGGGTCTAAATCTCAGTGCAGAAGCTCAACAATCTCTTTCCTCTTCAGTTCCTGACCAGACCGGTGGGGTGAGTGTGTTTGTGTCTGAGAACTGCTCATCAGCTTATTCCCTTTTTCAAAATAACACACAAAAACAAGACATTCTCTTGTGAAAAAGAAGTACACTTTGCATGTATTTTTAAAAAAGAGTACTTACTACAGAAATTATTTACTTTTTGCTTTGTATTTACAAGTGAAAACAATCCATGACTAAAAGATGAACAAAAGAAGAAGGCATAAATCCACAGGAAAATACAAAAAACGTCACAGCTGAACTTGCTAATAAATCATAGGCAGTGTAACGTTAAAGATAAGAACTGACAAAAATCTGAATGGACAGAAGGTGTACATTCACAAAAGAAAATAAGGAACGAAACTATATTCAGGTGGACATGATTCTGTAACCAAGGAAACAGGAAAAAAGCAACAGGAAATGTAAATATACCACAATGGAAAAAAAAACTAAGAGTCCAAGAAAACTTCAAACTAAGAGTCCTAGAAACAGACGACACATCACACTTTGGACTTAATACAATTTTATATGTCATTTCATAATTAATTCCATGGTCTGTGAAAAAGGTTAATGCTTATTGCCAAAAGTACTGACAAGCATTTATGGTAAACTAATATACTGTAACAAACCAAAAGGACCAGGGAAAGAGAGGAGCACAGCAGAATGGCAGTATATTACACAATCTTGTATTCAATTTTAAAAGCATAACACAAAAAGTTCTCATATTTGTTTCTCTGAAAAAAAAATGCTACAGGCAGGTATTCTACTTTTGAAATGTGTGTTCCGTGTCGTAATGTCTGTTTTTTTGTTTTGCTCTGTGTGATTCCGCCCACTGCCAATTTACCCAATAGTATTCTGACACCCCCGGTTGCCAGTTGCAAAACAGCGTATTGCAGCCATGGGAGACAACAAATGAACTGGGTCAGAGATCAGTGATTCTTCCCAACCTAAAAAGTCTCAGCATACATCTAAAAAGCTCTATAACAATATTATATTAATATTAAAATATTAATATTAAATATATTAAAATAATATTAAATATTAAAACAGATAAATCAACTCAACAACTTACATTGTAAGACTTGTTGCCTTCCATTGTCAGTTGCGCTCATTCCACTTGTGTGTCCTAATCTGGCAACCCATGTGAGCATTGAGTCTGAAGAGAAGGAAGTGGGACAAACAACTATCACCAATATTTTGAATTTGGACTACACCAGCCATTTCAACCGCTAGCTATCAATATTACATACTGCACCCTTAAGAAGCTGTTTTTACCTTACTTTTTCTTTGAAAATTACTGAAAATTAATTACTTTTTCTTTGAAAAATACCAATACTTCATTGGTATAACTTAATAATTATTGAAAAATAATTGAGATGTTACCACATGAAGTATATTTTGGGTAATTTGACAAAATTATTTTTGCAATATAATATATTCCCCAATGCTTTTTAGGCTCTTAGTGTCTGCACACATGGAATGAGCTGGGCGGCAGCCCCCATAACAGGAAGTGACCTGGGGGTGAAGCGGGCAGAGATTCGACTGGGTGTACGGGAGGTGGTGCTGTGCAAAGACATGGATGGGAAGATTGGCCTCCGCCTCAAAGTCATAGATAATGTATTTATTTAATGTTATAAATACTTTAACTTTTACACTTGAATTAATATAATTTATTAATCTAACAATCCAACAAGAGAGAATCTATTGCAACATGTCAATATTCTGAACTTTTTAGGTGAAAAATGTATCAAACATTTAGATATGTGAATAATTTCTAAGTGTTCTATGTTTTAATTAATGACATCCACATTCACATCATAGCATTAAACCCCAAAAGTTTAATGGCAATCTCTGATTAACATTTCCAAATGTGTGTTTCAGGGTGTGTTTGTGCAATTAGTGCAGGCTAACACTCCTGCAGCACTGGCAGGGCTGCGTTTTGGTGATCAGATTCTGCAGATCAATGGCAAATCATGTGCAGGCTGGAGTAGTGATAATGCACATAAGGAGCTTAAAAATGCCAACCCAGAGAGGATCACTTTGGCTGTGCGAGACAGGTACACACACACGCACACAAACATCATATATAGAGCATTTTTGCAGGTTTCAAATACTCTGCACAATGATGTTTAATTTATGAGGATCAGGTTTCCATGAATTATTCATGAAGAGATCAGACACAGGAGGGTGTGTGTATGTAGTTTAAGCCTTACAACTGTACAGCAACTATTGTTGTAAACCATTGTTGATACTAAAAAGTATGTAGGTATCAGAGACTGTCATGAAAAGAGTTGTTAAAAGAATTTAAATTTGTCAAATTGTATAAGCCAGTTAATTTTTTGGCCGAAGCCTCAATTTTAGCAGTAATAACAGGAGAGAGGGGAATGAGAAAAAACCTTGAGTCAGAATCCAAGCTCGGGTCACTGAGTATACACCAAGCATGCTACATGATACGTGAAAGTACTGCAGGCTATGGCTCTGACAGCCCAACTACTTTATTTTTGGCAGAGTGAAGTATAAATTGCAGAGAAAACAATGTGGAAGATGGAAACGAATCAGAAAAGACAGGACTTGAATTTAGGTCGCCAGGAGCACAACCATGTTATGTGTCAGGGTGATGTCCACAAGGCCATCGGCTCTGACAGTCTAACTACTTTTTAATGCAGAAATAAAATCATCCAAAAGGCATCCATATGCTATTTTTAGGTAAACAGTCTATATTTTTTGTCTGTGTTTATTGAGTTTTCTGAAAGAGATCTTGGTTATGTAACCCTGATCCCCCAAATAGGGAATGACTCACTGCATCGGTAGTTGATGTAGGGTTGGGCAATATGGCAAAAATATCTCAATATTTTTTTTTAGAAATATCACGATTCACGATTTTATCACAATTCTTTGTCATGTTGGTTTTACTATTTTGCAAGCTGTCTAATATAGTTGTATAGTTAAAGCCTTACAAGGTAACAAAATATAAAAAAGAATGGCAGATATTTAGGTCAAAGTGGGTGAAGATAAAATCTTTGTCATTATTTTATCTTTGTTATTAAAAAATAAGAACAAAGATACACATTCCAAATAGACATAATATACAAATAAAACAAACAGTGTTTTATTTTCAGGTACAATAGGTGTATTTAGCCAGAGCATTCAAGAAACTGAATGAACAAATATAAAAATAAAACGCTATTGATTCCTATTAAAGCAACTGTATTAAGGTTTTTCAGTCAAGATTAGTGAATGATTTTTCTCTTTGTGTTTTGTTGTTTTATTAACATTAAAGGGGTCATCGGATGCAAAATTCACTTTTATATGTTGTTTGAACTGAAATGTGTGTTGGCAGTGTGTATACACAGCCATGCTATAATGATAAAAATCCAACCAGTGTTTTTTTAAAAATCCAGATAAACAATATCCCCTTTTTCAAATCAAGCCGTTCTCAGATTCTTGGCTGTGTGACGTCACACAGACCCAGGCCCCTCCCACGATTGTTGATCGACACTAGTGTTTTACCTTAGACCCTCCCTGAGTGAGCTGTCATCAGTCTGCCATTGTTTCGATGCCGGAGCGGTTGTAGACAAGAATGTTTCCTAAGCAATTGAGGTGTTTTGTTGTTGGATGTAATAATGAATATAGCAGTTGTCATGTACTCCTGACATCTGAGCCGCTGAAGACACAGTGGAGTACATTTGTTTTTGAAGGGAATGCATCCCCCGATCTGCCTAAATGCATTTATGTTTGTGCGAATCATTCGTGATACAGCTTCACCTCCAGAAGAGTATGTTTTTTTTTTTAATGAATTTTGCAAATTGACTTTCCTAATAATGTGCTAGTTAGCAAGTTTCACATTGAATATGGCTAAAGTTTACAGTCTCTCAGAGAACTGCGCATCACCCCACGGAGGGAGAGGGGCAGAGATAGCGGAGCTCATTAGCATTTAAAGGGAAATGCACTGAAACTGTTTGCTGTGAAAAGAGCTGTTTTTGACAAGGTAAAAAGGGTGTTGTTTAACACTACCACTGAGAAATTTTAACCAAAGTATGTTATAGACTTTTCATTAAGACCCTAAAGAATCATATCAACTTGTGGAAAATGGGCATCCGATGACCCCTTTAAAAGAATAGTTCACCCAAAAATAAAAATTCTGTCATCTGTCTGTCAATGCTGTCATAGTGTTTTATTTTTATACCATCATTTACTTTCAAAAGTTGTTTTAAACCTGAATGAGTTTCTTTCTTCTTCTGAGAATAAATGATGGTTTATTAACAAGGTTCGGGAGGAGCATGATCAGATAATCAGTCTGGCCCAGGTAGATCTCGTCAGCTAATCACCTTAACAAGCACAACACGTATATATATATACAGCCAACTCACCTCTGTTCCATGACCATTTTCCAGCATTACTCATCTGCTACTATGTCCAAAGTAGAATCGTCTCCTTCCGACCACGAGCTAGCCGCTCCAACTCAAGCCACCTGCTCGAAGACACCGTCTTCTCAAGCCACCGGCTCTAAGGCACTCGCTTCGCAAACCACCGGATCAAAAGCACCTCTTTCTCGGCCAAGCGACGCCGCCGAGCCCCGGGCCTCGGTGCGCGGACGTCGGCCTGCAAGATCAACAGCTCTCACACCAAGTCATCGAAGACTTCGTTCACCTCCACCATCAAGACAACCAGCACCATCTTCAGCATCATCTTATGCCTCCGCTTCACTGTCCATTCCTCCCATAGGAAAATGGACCATGGCAGATTTGAGACAAACTCTGACTAATTCAGACGTCCGTTTTTCCCAAAGGATGAGTAAAGCCGAGCTCTACAGTGTTTACGTCTCGTTGGAATGTACTTCAAAGACAAGTAGAGCCTGTAAGAATAAAACCTCTCATGTTTCTGACACTTCATCTTCATCCAGGTCCAGCTCCCCGTGATCAAAGAGAATCAGCAAGCCATCAGCAAGCCAGGGACTCCACCCTTCCAGATCACTCCTCTGCTCAACCAGTTGCTGCAGCTCTTTCAGGCACCGCGCTGCCTGCTGCATCGCACACTAACATACTCTATCACCCCTTCTCTACCCTTCCTGCTTCTTCTAATCTAGCTCCGGCGGCAGACGCTAGCGTGAGGATGCCTCCGCTAGCCGCTCAAGCCCAGCTACCCTACCACTTCCCTTCTACAACCTCTGCTCCCTTTTTCTCTCAGTGGCCTGCAGCCCCCACCATAGATGCCGGCTTAGGGCAATACCAGCCAGCGATGCAAGCTAACTGGCCTCCTCCCTCTTTTCCTTTGACTTCTTCTTACTCCCTACCTCAAGCTCCAGGGGCTAATGCAAGCGTGAGGCTGCCTCCACTTTCAGTCACAGCCCCCATTTTCCTCCCTTCTAGCTCTGCTCTCCATTCTAAAACTCAGTTCACTTTACTATCTACAACATCGCTTCCTCAAATTCTCGCAGATGCAGATATCGATCTCTCATCTCTGCTTTCTCTCCTCCCCGTCGCCGAATCTAATCGGCAAATAGATTGCAGGAATTTCTCTGTTACTTTAAAAAAAACCCGCTCCTAACTCATCCCGCGTCCTCTCATTCTCCGAATTCACCATCGCTTTCAGCCACTACACGGATCTCATTTGTTCAGTTTTTCCCCATAGACGATGCAGACTTAACGATTATCTGGCCATAGTCCCAGAACTCGCACTGTTTTACAGAGGAGGTAATTTCTATACATACCACAAATTATTCTGTGCTAAATGCACGGTTCGCGTGGGCCAGTGGAATGAATGCCCCTACTGGGGCGCGCTGGACCCTGATATCCACAACAGAGTGGTTTTAGGATGTCGTAACATCACATGCTCACTCTGCAGGTCTTTAGCCCACCCTACAACTTCTTGCCCTCAAGTTAATCCCACTATCCCTGCCGGCCCAGACACGGCCCAACCCAAATCCACCAGCTATGTCCCACGCTCTGTTACTATCAATGCAGATCCAGACTCTAAGGGAAGTTCAAGGCCTTGATTCTCGGTCACCGGACAGGTCTGTCACAATTTCAACGGGGGGAAATGCAGTAGACAACGCTGCAAGTTTCTTCATGCCTGTAATTATTGCGGCGGAGCTCATGTCCATCTGGTATGCCCAGTCTACAAAGCTGTCGATAACAAATCAAAAAACTACGTATCGACACCAGTCAATGTTTCTCGGCTACCCACAGAATTATCTCACCACCCAGACACTAACTTCACTAATTTTTCTACTTTCAGGTCTCGAAGAAGGTTTTAATCCTGGCGTCATATGCCCCCTCTTCCAGAACATCATTTGCGACAATCTCCAATCTGCACTTTCAGAACCAGACGTAGTGATTAACCTGATCAAAAAAGAAATCGAATCCGGTTTTATGATCGGCCCTTTCAATGCGCCCCCTTTCAAGTTTTTTCACATCAGCCCCATCAGCGTAGCCAGTACTAGCCACTATGAAATTTTCAGGGAAAAAACGCCTGATTATCAATCTATCAGCTCCACGTACTTCCCTATTTTCCAGTATAAACAGCCTCATTCCCCTTGAGGAATACTCACTGCACTACCACGATATAGATCAAGCGATCACCATGATAAAAAACGTAGGTCGCAGTGCATGGCTGGCCAAAGTAGACATTAGTGCCCCGCTCATTTGATACTGCCGCTGCAGTGCCCCGCTCATTTTATACTTCCGCTGCAGTGCCCTGCTTAATTCGATACTGCCGCTGCAGTGCCCCACACATTTGATACTGCCGCTGCAGTGCCTTCATCCGTCATTTCGAGCCAATGGCTTTTTCCATATCGGACAGGGCTCTCCCTTCCGGTGCAGCAGAGCCACGGCTCCCTTCGGTCACAGCGAGAGCCCTCCATCTGTTGTTTCGAGTTTCACAGCTTATTCAGCATTTGACAGGGCTCTCCCTTCTGGTGCAGCAGAGCCGCGACTCCCTTTAGTCGCAGCGAGAGCCCTCCAACTGTCGTTTTGAGTCTCTTTGTTATTCAGCATTTGACAGGGCTCTCCCTTCTGGTGCAGCAGAGCCGCAGCTCCCTTCGGTTGCAGTGAGAGCCCTCCATCTGAAACTGAGAGTCCCTCACCTGGCCTTCCATCATGCTCCTCATTCGGAGGCAGGTAGGGCTTGCTGTCCAACACGGAGAGCCGCAGCTCCCATCAAGCACCGCACAACCCCTCTCAGTCGCCCAGCCGTCTCCTCGCACACCCTTCTTTTTTCTTCACGGCATGCATATTTTTTGGGGGCTACTAACAATTTTCTCTCTGGCTGCTGTCTCATGCCATTAGCTTCTTTTGGGGAGTTCTCTGGGTTCGGGCTCTATCCCGAGCTCGGAGCCCTCCCTCTGGACAGCACGCAAAATATGCCTACTAATTGCTCAATCATATTATATGTTAGTGCGAACTCTTGAAATGTTATTTTGAAGAACGTGGGTAATCAAACAGTTGCTGGTCCCCAGTGACTTCCATATTTTTTTCCTGCTATCAAAGTCAATGTGGGCCAGCAAATGTTTGGAACTGTTTACTTTCATTTTATACATAACCAACTGAGTCTATATGTAAACCTTTTGTGTTTTGACAGTATTAGAGCAAAATATAACTTAGTTCAGTAATTAGGCACTGTTTGACAGGCTTTTTAGTGTGTGCACTTCGGGTGTACATGCTCAGAAAAAGCGCACGTCAGAACAACACGTGAATGAAATGCTTAACCGGCAAGGCTTTAAAGCAGATGCAAATAATATACTTTTGTGATTGTGAATAAGAGTAGTGTCCTGTGACAGTAACTCTACCGCTGAGTTAACACTGATGTGAATGTATGTGGCATTGTACAGCATATTGAGACAGAGGCGCCAGAACTGCAACTGATAGAATCTGTGTAGCGTGATACTACGATATTTCTTCAAAAGCAGATCGTGGAGACATTTTTATCATCCACGATCAAAAATCATCATATCGCACACCTCTAAGCTGATGCTATGAAAACACTTCAGGATGCGACCGATTTAAGTGATTCTGTCCCCCACACATTCGCCACCATGTTCTCTGGTGTTGGTCACTTAGATATGTAAAACTATATCCAGGGAAAGCAGCACTTAAAACACATGAATGAGAAAATAAAAGGTATTAAGCAAGATAGGCAATAAAATTTTTTAAAAAACTCAGTATGGTACTCGTGCTGTCTGACACACACACACCCGAAGCACATGCACCGAAAGCTTCCCAAAGCTTTGGTTTGCTGATCTGAGTTGTATTTTTCATGGCTTATTGTGCTGTAATGGTCAAACACACACAATAAATTCAAAAATGTCAGTCTGGGTGAGTATTCAGGTATTCAGTCGGTTATGTCTTAAATAAAAGTAGACAGTGAGTTCATGTGCGGCCTCCATGGCTGTGACAAGGCAGACAGTGAATTCATGAACAGCCTCCATGGCCGTGACAGGACAGACAGTGAGTTCATGAGCGGTCTCCATGTCTGTGACAAGGCAGTCAGTGATGGCCTCCATGGCCGTGACAAGACAGACAGTGAGTTCAAGGTGGGCGCCACCACCTCGGGAGGTTCTGCAGCAGAAGCCGTCACCTCTGGTGGTTCTGCAGTGGACACCGCCTCCTCTGGAGGTTCTGCAGCAGAAGCCGCCACCTCTGGAGGCACTGGAGTGGATACAAGGACAGGAGAGGCCTTAGGAGCAGATTTGTGGACAGGAGAGGCCTCTGAGACAAATTCGTGGACAGGAGAGGCCTCTGAGGCAGATTTGTGGACAGGAGAGGCCTCAGGAGTACAGTGTGCAGCCCACACGCTCAAAATGGCGACTGCCATTACGGGCAGTGCAGCAGACAGTGGGATAACTGCTGGGATTGAGAGCATAGAGACCACTGGGATGTCAGCCGCTCGCACTGACATCAGTGGTGGGTCCATCACACTAGCTGTCAGTCTTTTCAGTCTTGGACCAAACTCCGCACCCGCAGGAGCTTGGGTACTATAGCCCCCCCAAAATACTTTGGGGAAATTTTGGTGACAGCCGTGACATGGCGAGACTCAGGTGTGGCAGCCATCTTGGCCGGGGAATCAGGCGTGGCGGCCATCTTGGCTGGGGGCTCAGGCATGGCAGCCATCTTGTGTCAAGACTCTTGACTGGTGGCCATCTTGTGTGAAGGCCCTGGCTTGGGAGGTATGATGTGAGCAGACTCTGGCTTGGCAGGCATGACGTGAGCAGACTCTGGCTTGGCAGGCATGACGTGAGCAGACTCAGACTCTGGCTTGGTAGGCATGATGTAATCAGGCTGTGACTTGGTAGACATGACATGAGTAAACTTCGACTTAACTGGCATGATGTGAGCAGGTCCTGGAGTAGCAGGCATGACGTGAGTAGGCCTTGGAGTAGCAGACATGACATTAGCAGGCTTTGGCGTAGCAGACATGACGTTAGCAGGCCTTGGCGTGGCAGACATGACATTAGCAGTGTGGAATGTGATGTGGCATTAATCCAGAGATTTCATTTGTGAGTCCAAAACGGAAAATGTCCTTGAGCGCAACATCATTGAAACCCACCAAATGGCACAGTCCACAAAAGTCTGCCACATAATCCTCTATGGCCTGGTTGCCTTGTCGAAGGCGCAGTAAACAAGCTGCTGGGTTCATGGTTTTGGTCGTGTATTCTGTAATGAGGAGTCCACTGAAGGCGAGCGTAGTGAGAATCCAAGTGCAGTTTATTTACAGACGTGATCCAAAAATACAAACATAATCCGAAAAGATGAAGACTTGACTTGAAACAGACTTCGCATGAAACAGACTTGGCATGGCATGAAACAGACTAGACAGTGACAGCAGGTTACAACATCAAAACACGACCAGAGACAGTGGCAACATGATGGCTACTTATAGCAAACAATACAGGTCACGTGACAAGAACCAACCAATGAGAGACAGGACACATGACTAGGACAAAAAAGAAAAAGAGAAAGTCAATCACTGCTCTTGACTGAATGACTTTTGTAGCTTTAATAAGGATTAATGTATATTTAATTCATACAGTAAAGACTATGTAGTGTTATGTTTTACATTTGATTATTGAATGGTTTTTCATTTTTACCTGAATACTACTGTTAGATAAACTGCATTTCATTACAATGTTCAATAATAGAAAATTAAGCCCTCAATATCTCTTACCACAGGAAGTAAATGTACATAATGAATTTGTTTGGCTCATGAGGGCCATGTTGCCCTGACAGTTGTGTCTCCCCCACATTTAAAATAGCAGCTATGCCCCTGGTAATGGGGTAAATCAAATGTAAGCTATAATTACTATGCTCAGATGAGTGAATGTGTGTTCCTCTTACCAGTTAATATTGTGTGTGTGGGGGGGGGGCTGGGGCTGGTATTCCCTACTTCAGTGGTTCTTAAACCTTGTCCTCGTGACTCCCCGCTCTGCAAATTTTGCATTTCTTTCATGTTTAACACACCTGATTCCAAATCACCTGCTCTTTAGAAGAGAGCTCCATGAATGAACTGTTCCGATTGACATGGTCCCTACACACTCCCTACTCTCTACTCCCTGCACACAGTTTACTTTACTTAAGAACACGGATTTGTGCTACATCAGTGCCTGCAACATCTTCATACACAGACAAAATTTACTACAGAAATGTCAAGGGTTATTTAACCGTAATCGTGAGTTTTGCATAGTAGACACGTCTTGTGCACTTTAGTGCCCTTTGAATGGAACATATACACTCCTTTCGAACTTGAATCATGGCGGAATATCCTGTGATGTCCACTTCACAGGGCACTTATAAAAAACCTCTGAAAGAAGAAACATACAAACTGTGCAGAGCGGGGGGTGACTAGGACCAGGATTAAGAACCGCTGCCCAACATTATGGGGCCCAAATGCCTCCATAAGTATAGTAATACCAGTACATTTTGACCTTGTGGGGACATTTTTTAGGTCCCCATGGGGAAACAAGCTTATAATTCATACAAAATGTTTTGAAAATCTAAATTTTTATTTTTATTTTTATTTTTTTATTTTTATCTAGTGATTTTTTAACTTTGACTTAAACAGTTTTTTTTAAACATTATATATTTTACACAATATATATGTAGGCATAGCCTACATTGTTACATTTAGTGTATTTGTTTTCATAGTCATATGCAATATGCAATATGCACATTTTGTTTTTGTTGGACAACACTGGCAAGATGTGAAATAACATTTCTGTTACTAAATAAAGAAAATAAAATTTGTCTTTTTATCCAAATAGAAAATTATAGAAAATACACAGATATATATATATATATATATATATATATATATATATATATATATTGTATGCAGTATGATTTTATTTATTTATTTGTTTGTTTGTTTGTTTTAGATGACATAACCATTCACAATTAACTTCATATTCTGACAAAATAGAACTTTTATTGCTAGTATTTCACTGAAGTAGGTTTTTGGCACATCAGGCAGTTTCAACAAACCTCTTTCATTAAAGGGATACTCAAAAATGAAGATTCACTTATCAGTACTCACGCTCATGTCACTCCAAAACCATAAGGCTTTCATTCATCTTCAAAACACAGAATAAGTTATTTTTAATGAAACTTGAGAGATGTCTGTCCTTCCATTCAAAGGTCATGCAGCCAAAACTTTGACACTTCAAAAATTTCACAAAAAATACAACATTTAGCAGCATTTCTAAAGTGAAAAATGGCTGTTTTGCAAATATTGTAAATTGGAACACGCCAAAAAGCTGGTACTTCCGGCAATAGTTATAGAAACTATAGAAACCGTGAAAAGTCTCTTTTCAAAAACTTGTGAAAGCATCTTCTTATGCCTTTCAATAAACCCTGTTTAGATCACTCCTCTCTCCATGATAGGAGACCAGACAAACATCACCATGCACGCAACGTCTTTCCCTACAGCAGCTTTGTCATACTCTCGCTGCTCCACTGCACTCTAAAGCCAAAACGTGACCACTTTCTCATCTACCTCACCTCCATCTTCCTTGCCTTTACCACACTTCTACTCTAGGTCACTCCAGTGCCCTACTCGGGAGTGACAGAGGATTGCAGTAACTTTCTCCTTCACCGTTTGCTCCAGTTAGAGATGCAGTCACAGTGCTTTCCCACAGTTCGAGCCAAAAATGTGTTTGTCATCTCGCTGTTCTCTGGAAGTGCACTGAAGTTGAACCATCTAAAACCAGAATGACCCGGTTAGCCAATCATTCACCCAGCCAGGCAATCTGAATAACTGTACCGTCTGTCAAGGAAATTTCTCTATAACTGACTATGCTCTGCACTTCTGAACCTTTGTGGCAGCAAGTGGATGGAATGAACTGACTTTTCTCATCACCTACCACTGGCCCTAGAGCCCTCTCTCTGGCTTTATCTCACCACCCACAATGATGTTAGGGGCTGGAGAAATTCATTTAACTGTGTTTCATCTGTGCTTCCCATCGCAAGGCAGTCACCAACTTGCCAGCCCTACAGTGACCTATAATGACGTATGGCTTGGCCAACTCTACCTCCATGTTCCAAGGCTCCATGAATGAGGTATTCCAGGAGTGTCTTCATTACTTCAGCATCATCATCTGTATCGATGATATCCTTGGCTACTCCAAGAACGAGGCTCCGAAAAGTGCTACCATGTAACTCTTGTAATGGAAAAACTCTGCAAACACTGTCTGTTCCTAGGGTTGAGAAAGTGTGAGTTCCATCGGTCTTCAGGCCAGTTTTTCAGATATAACATCAGCCTCACTGGAGTGCCAATGGACTGGGGAAGATCTCCACTGACTAGTCCTGGCCAGTTCCATCCTCTATCAAGGAAAACTTGTGTTTGTATAATCTCATCTGCCAATAAACCCTGTTGAGTTCACTCTTTCTGTGTCCATCTCTCTGTGACAGGTTGTTTTGAAATACCAGTGCATATATGGGAAAGGATGCAAGGATGCAATACAAGAAATTGCAAAGGAAAGCCTGCAAAGGACTCCCCGACAACATTTTTTTCTTCATTTTACACAAAAAAAAAAAAAAAAAAAAAAAAGCAAAAAATGTTGCCTTGTGTACTATCACATGCATGCTCACTATGCAATTATAAACCAGCACTAAAAATACTATTACTGTTTGCAGGCCATTGGAGCGAACTGTTACTCTTCACAAGGACATGAACGGGCAGCTCGGCTTTCTTTTTAAAAAGGGTCGAATCACCTCAATAGTAAAAGACAGCTCAGCTGCACGTAACGGCCTCCTTACTGATCATCAGATCTGTGAGATCAATGGTCAGAATATAATCGGACTGAAGGTAAATGACATCAGTATTTTGCATTTGTTGGTTTTCCTTCTTTCTCTTTTGCTCTGTCTCTCTCAACCTCTTAAGACCCGAGGAAAAAGTTTTAGGAAAAAATTAGTTTTTTTCATGTCTTTAAATTGTTTAGATTATATGTAAAAAAAAATAATAAAATAAAATAAAAAATGATATTTCATTCATAAGTTATGCTATGTCTTCGGTTGAGGACATCGGCACTCAATTTCTTTGAAAAACTAAAAAGACATGAATGAACATGCGTGGGCAAAAACAATGATTTTTTTTAAATCACCAATACATTTTTAGTTTTTTTACCAAACTTTGTATAAAGATGATTCTCAACTATGTTATAACAGAATGATTCGATATACCTTTTTTCTTTATGCAAAATGTGTGTAAAATGGCCATAAATGGGTTTTCTCATTATATACAATGTATCTATAAACTAAATCTAATTTGCATATTAACGTGTTTTTGGGCCAACATGTAATGAAAAAAGAAGTATAATAATGGGAGTAATAATTGACCAGATTTTCATAATAATATATATTATTTAATAGAATATTGAAATATAATTTCTTTCCCTATTCATTTGTTATGTCTCCCAAAATGCGTAATAAACATGCTTTTATTCCCTGTGTCCTCATATGAGGACATGTATGAAATCAACCTCCTGTTTCATAACAGAAGGTCATATTTTGATTTGAAACCCCATAACATTTTCCTGAGATGTTGATTTATGACACACAATTTAAATATTAGACAGATTTAAATGATAATTACAAAATATTATCATATCTCCATCAGAGTGTCACTAAATTAACTTCAGACATTTTTGAAGACCAAGGGGAGGGAGTGGTCATGGTGAAACATCCAATCATTTGGTATCTCTGAAAAGCCCCGAATATGCTCTGTACAGGACATCCAGACTTAAAACTGTGGCATGTATAGTCTCAGAGAAATTCACTAAAATTGAATGTCCTCATATGGGGCCGCAGGGTCTTAAGAGGTTAAATCACATCATAGCCCTCTAAAGCACTTGATTTCAATTTAAGCTACTTTCTTCTCTTTTCATCTCTTTGATTAGGACTCCCAAATCACAGACATCCTTAATTCCAGCGGAGGAGTTGTCACGGTAACTGTGATGCCAGTGGTCATCTTTGAACACATGATGAAAAGGTATGGAAAATAAACCGCGGGTGGACAAAACCCAGTGCCAATCAGCAGTCTATTCATGCAACTTTACTGAAAGTATCTTATTTTTCCTTCTTTTATTGCTTCTCACAAATGTATTCTTAACATTCTTTTTCTCGCTGCAGGATGTCCAGCAGTATTGTAAAGTCACTAATGGACCATTCTATTCCTGAGGTGTGAGGTCGTTTGGATCAAACTGTACGGCTGAAGATGATTTGGCCACAGTTTTTGGAGGGCTCACATTTTGTTTGGAGCACAAGTTCGGTTGTGTGTCCACAATCATGTATGTTTATGTATGTTTGAGAGGTTATTGTCAGGCAAAGAAAGACAAAGCAAGGAGAACACGAGAGATATTTGTTTCAGTTTTTCCTTTAAATGAATAGTGTACCCAAAAATGACAAATTCTGTAATCACTTACTTACCTTTATGTTGTTCCAAACCCATATGCCTTTCTGACGTATCACACAAAAGAAAATGTTAGGCCATATGCAGAATGTTCACACTGCTCTTTTCCTTACACCGAAATTGGGGTTGAATGCTTTTGAACCTAAAAAATACAGCAAACCACGAAAGTAAAGAAATTTATACAACTTACTTTGCTATATTCTAACATATGAAGGCGAATATAGTGCGGAACACATCGGAATGTAAGTCATTATGCACTGATTAAATTCACTCATCCTCCCCTCTGCCATAACTGTCAAATGTCATTCACACTTTTGCATATTAAAACTGGTTCATCACGATCAAACATAACACACACAACAACCTATGCAGTTTGGCATCATTAATGTCAAAGCTGGTGTGTCTTCACACTTCATAATTACATAAATGCAAATAGAGAGCTGCAGTGGAGAAGATTTTCAGCGAATAACAACTTAAACATCAGTATGTTTTCTTATACAAAGCTACTGTATAGCTTCTGAAGACTTACAGAACACAAGTCACATGGTTTAGTTTTATGACATATTCATAGTGCTTTTTTCGACTTGAAGTACTCTGTCCCCACTCATGTCCTCATTTTATTCTGTAGTGTGAATATTCTGCTTAGCATCTGCTTAGGTTTAGAATAAGGTTTGGAACGACATAAAGATGAGTAAATGTTGACAAATTTTCATTGTTGGGTGATGCCTTTAATTCATATCCTTCCACTTTAGATATTTTGTGTTAAGCCTGAAGCTTATTTCAATTTCTTGCAACATATCTTACAAAAAAAAAAAACTGTTATAATAATAATGCTGTTAAAATTACATTCTAAAAGCCATTAAAAACTATGCACTGCTGAGGATAGTTTTGTATAAAAAACAGTACAGAATTCAGAGATTAATTATTAATTAACAACTTTATGTTTCAGAGTTATAATTGCAGTACATTTTGTGCCCATGCATTCTTCTTCGTTGTTCTGCTTCATATTGTTTATGTTTGTGTGGCCTGTGTGGTTTGGTACTTAAAACAAAACAGTAGTTTTCTTTCCTCACCAAAACTTGATTTTTTTTGTACACCTTTGCAACACTGTTTTGCTATCTTGCTATTACATGTTCATCTAAAGCCTCTTTAGACAGTGTCAGGCTGTGAATTATAACCGAAAATCTATTATTTTCACTGGTTCCAAATAAAATTATACATTTTATTTTTAGCAACATATTTTTCTGTCCAAAATGAAAAAAATAAATAAATAAATAATAATAATAATAATAATAATAAAATAAAAAAATAATAATAATATAAGATAATTATATTACATTTATAAAATAACTAGATTTCTAAATGGTTACAGTAATTATAATAGTATAGTCATTTTAAATGCTACTGTTTCAATATAACTCCAAAGACTATAAATGATAAACTATAAATTCATAATTTTGTAGCTAAACAGTGGCATACAGTCAAAAGCAGTACTTATTTGTTGATCTAAACAAATCTGTCTTAACTGTCTTCATGAAACTTCTTGCAATTCTGACAAAATATAAAATAGCCAGCTAGATAATGTTGCCTTGGTCATATATTTAAATTAGTGTTCAATACATAAAAGGAAATCACTTTTTTTTTTTTACGTTTGCAAGGCATAATATCACATGTAGCCACATGACAAATTAACATAATAAGCATAAGACACTGAAAATACAGCACTGACACCTACTGGGCGAGTGGCATTTCCACAACTGACCCTATGTGTTTCATCAGGCACTAGGGGTCTTCAACCTTGCTCCTGAAGAGCAACCTTCTTGCAAACCTCAGACAAAAAATGGTCTTGGAGAATATAGCATTGTTTTCTTTTTGTTGTTGTTGTTGTTGTAAGTTAATCGTACTGCTAAACTGTGCATAAATGTAAACCTCTGAGAAACCACAGTCTTTTCTGTCTGTACTGTTCGGTTGTAAGGCCAGTTAATAGATTGTTTAATAAGTATTCTTCAAATTATAATTTTAATGGTATTTTTGTTCGTATCCATCTACACTTACTAGACTGTCTCATTCAAGCGTTAATGCTGAGCAGGACTCTAGCCTCGAAGCCTAATAAGGACTGGACTAGGAAAGATGCGTCCTCATAAGATGCAAGCGCCCATATAGTATTTCCATGATGATAAGAGCACAATATATCCGCCAATAAACGAAAGAAGAAGAAGAAGAGCACAATGTACAGTAGGTGGCAGTATGTGCTTACGACACCAATCTGCTATTAGACCCGAAGAAGAGGAAGAACGCTTTCTGCACAAGTCATAATTAGAAATGCAGAACTTTTAGATTGTGAGATTAACCATAACAAGCCTCTTCAAACTTTCTCCCTCTGTTATCATGAAGCAGAAGAAAACGGTTCGCAACCATGCCAGAAAAGGTAACGTCAATTAAGTTTTCTTTTCATACAAGTAAATTGTTCTTTATGTGGGGCCCAATACATAGATTCAGATGCTTTTTTATTACGTAATATTATTTAAATGTCACAATTCAGGTGTTGGATTTGATCAAGCAATTTCAGTGTTATCCACGCAGTAGTGAAAGAATGTTTTTCGTACAGAATGGGGTGGATGTTTGATGATAAAGGTTGCAGAGGTGAAAGCAGTATACACTTTAGACTTTAAATAGTCTTTCTGATACTGTGTATAACTTATCGGAATTGCAGTTCTCTTACCAGAACCAATCATGACAGCAATATCATAGTGGAGCGATTGCATTTGATTGGTACTTCATATATGTACCATACTTTAATGTGAAAATCATTCACATATGGCATTTACATGGTACTCCAAAGTACTTCTGTTGTACTACTTCATTACGATTTTACCATGGCCTTTTTTATACCTTGTGGCAAAGTTTGTTAGTTAGATATATGTATTATTAATAACGAGTTTAAAATGTTCTGCAGTGATTTTCACTGATTTTAAAGATCCTGGCAGAATTGAAGTCAGCTCCAAGCAGACAGGGAGGTAAAGCTGCTAATGGGATGTTCATATCTTGGCCTCTGATTGATTTATCATGAAAAAAAGGAAAAGTAAATTCAGTGTCAGTAGGTAGGCCTAAAATAATAATATGATCAACAGGAGAAAAAAAAGTAAGCAAAAATATAAAAATATATAATAATTTTTATATATTAAAAATATATATAAAAACTACTATATATGTAGTTTATATATTTAAATAAAATATATAATCTACAATAAAATGCCATGGCATTAAGTTTTAAATAGCTGTTTTCACTGTTTTCTTCCATTGTCATGTTTTTCTCTAACCACACCTCCATAGTGAATCGCTTGGAGGTTTCTGTCTTCTTTCTTCACAAGTCTCTCCCACTCAGAGGTCACTGAGCTGAAGTGATACAGATGTGCAGCAGTTAGCAAACGACAACAGTCCCAATGGACAAAATCAAGTCCCGCTCTCCATTTTTTCCTCACGTAATTAATTTCACGTAATTGTACAGGGGTTGGACAAATTAAAGTGAACACCTGGTAAACAGGCAGTATGTCATTATTAAAGTGTTTTAGCATCGTTTGCATTTACTACAGCTTCTAACTTTCTTTGAATATATTCATACAACTTTTGAATAGTCTCCAGTTGAATGTTGTCTATAAAATTTCTACCAGTGGCTTCAGGGAGAAACGAAACACAGTATCTCTGATAGCATCATAATACAAGAAATAAGGACACATCTGATAATAGCAACAAAAATGACAACATACTATAGTGCAATTGTGCAACAGACAAATATATGCAGCATTATCTCATAGATTTAACAAGAGTAATGAGTCTGCAAATGAAAGACTCATTAAAGGAAGGAAACAGCTTCTCACGCTTATTTTCAAAGGCTTCCCCCAGTTATTTGATAATATTTGAGTCAGGTGACCTAGCCAGGGCAGATGTTCATCTTGGTGCTCCAGATGTCCAAGTTTATGATCATGATGACACCATCTTTTTCACATTTTGGCATTAGTGTTTGTGATTAAAGTTTTAGCAGTTGCAGCTCTTTCATGGATGTTGGCTTTGTGAAGTTCTCTGTGGTCAGTTTTTGCAGAAACAAGGTCTTCAGTGTGAAAATTTGATGTCACTTTGCTGCAGTAGTTCTGTGTTTTTTGGACACAGTTCTTAGTATTTGACGGTCTCTCTCATTTAGCCTACTCTTCTTCTTTGCTGATGAAGTCTTGCAATAAAGATGCTGATGAAGATTTGCCGTTTTCAGAAGTCTAAAGGCCAATTCACACCGCACAGACAAACGCCAACAAACTCCAACAAACTAGACTGTTGGAGTTTGTTGGATCAGTGTTACCCCTGTTGGCGTTTGTTGGCGTTGGTTGGAGTTTGTTTTCACCCGACTGAACATGCTTAATTGGCGTTTGTTGGGTCGTGGAATGTCTGAGCAGTGTGAAAGGGTTTTCCAACAAACTCTGACTTGGCCACGAACCGTTTCCATGACGACGCGCATATTTCACTTAAAGCCTGCTCCACCAACGGCCTCTTTCATTTTATATGCCGTCTTTTCAGGCGAAGAATGACACATAAAGACATTAATAACAGTAAAATTTTGATTGTGGTTACAGGATCATCAGTTTCGTCCCCAATCAGACCTACACCATCAACATCAGACACGAGCGGCGCGATGCGACGCGACAAAATACAATAGAGGTTCTATTGATTATAATAAGTGACGCTGTCTACACTGGATGTGGTCTGATGTTGACATGGTGTTACTTGACTCTCTGTGACTCGAAGTTTGTTGGGGCAGTGTGAACATGACAGTTATTTTTAATAAAATTCTAAATCCAACAGCCAACTTGAGCCAACTTGTTTGTTGGTGTTTGTTGCCGTTTGTCTGTGCGGAGTGAATTGGCCTTAAGTCACCCATTTCACACATGGCTTGTACTAAACACTTCTGAACACAACTTACACTACACTAATATACATCCTAGAGAATATAAACAGCAAAAAAAAACAAAAAAAACAACTGTAAATACTGGGTGTTCACATTATTTAACTTTAATTTTGGGGCGAATTATCTCTTTAAGAATATACAGTATATCCCACATTTGCTGTATAAGTATATGCTTCAAATTGGTGTGTTGGTGCAGTTAAATCAAATTTAATTGATGCACATCATTGTTTCAAATCAGCTTTACAGAAAACCATAACCAACATGCTTATAATCTTTTTATATCTTCATGCCATATAGTCACATTTATATATACAACTTATATATAGAGCTAATGCAATAATATAGTTTACAATTTGCGATGATGTAAACAATCACACAGGTTATATTTGCTATTTATTATATATAGCTTTATGTTTATTAATTTGTTTTACTTTATAATTGAAAGTCAAAACATAATACTTATACAAATTATGTAAAACATAGTGTGTCGTTAGTCCCCTTGTGTGCAAGCCAAAGGCTACTGTGGCAAGCTACAAAAAACTCCATGTGATGTTTGGATAATGGAGAAAAAATGCCTTGGGAGAAACCAGATAACACCAATTTTATATGGATAATGTTTAAATGTTTTTAAACTTCATCAACAATTAAGTGAACCTTGAGTAACATATTAAAATTCTTTAAAAAATAATGTCATGATAGCTTTAAAAATCAGGTTTAACGAATCTCAGAGTTACATGGTTTCGTTAGGTCTGTGTTTTCACTGTGTTAGAATTTGAAAAAAAAAAATTATTTAATTCATTATAAGTGCAATTAACAGTTATTTCTTATATAAAATAAGGTACGTTCTCTATTCTTGCATTATTCAAATGTTCGCATCGTCTTGCCCCAGGTAAAAATAGTAAAATGCAAAATTTTCATTTACATTTTGTGCTATGCGAACTAAATTAGCAAATTCTTCGGTTTATTTTCCTTAATAACACATTAGCTGATGCATCATCATCATCATCATCATCATCCTGTACATTCTCAACTCTTATCTAAATTTTACAATATACAAGTAAATACACATTATTTTAAAGGTCTTCTCCCGTCTTACCCTACATTATATTTACATGAACAGAATGTACCAGATTTAGCCTGGATGTGTTTTGGTGCTGTCGTGATGTTTTTTAAGTGTTTTATTTCAAAGTGCAGTTTAGGTGTTAATTATTTTAACACTTAAAAAATCTTATAAAAGTTACAGCTTGGTCTGGTCTTTTTTCTTAGAAGAAACAGTAATGTAGGGAGGCGGGCCGAGTGAGGGTCAATTGTGATAGTATGTGTGTGTTAGCTATAACTGTTGTCTCCATATGAGGTCCAAAAGAGGGTGTGTGTACAGCAGCTCTAAAAATACCCAGGAGGCGCTGTGCATATATCGTGTTGCAGCTAAACCAGTGAGATGTACTTCATGTGAGCAGAAAAAGCTTTGCTTTTCTTTTGCAGTTTAGTTTGCAAAAACTAGAAACCTTCAAGCATGGCTGAAACCAGTGTAGATGGAGCCAAAATGACAGGTATAGTCTGACATGTTTAGATGTGAGCTGTTTTTGCTGGTGCTTTTACTGGTGTGGTGTGAGCAAAACTATATCTGTCAGATATAGTGTAAGGTTTCACATGAGGTTGTTGACCTCAGTGCTAGTTTGAGCATGATGTCTAAAGTTCATCTCTTGGTGTGTTTTTTGTATTGCATTTTTCATAAAGTGTGAGCTTGTTAAATTATTTATGATGAATCCCATTTGTAGTTCATTAATAACATGCCACTGTAGTTTTGGTTGTAACAACTTTTTGTTGTAATTTTTTACATTTGAATTGTTTTCATTTAACAAATGTATGTTTGATAATTTGATAATTGGTTGTGTTTTGGACTGATTAATCATTGCGATACTAATTACACTGGTCCTGTCAACCTTGTGAGGTCACACTCACATATATGTAGCCACTCCCCTTTCATAGTTTGGGCTGAAAATTAGACCTGTTAGAGTATGATCACGTCTGTATGTGCATGTAACATACAGATGACCTTGCCAGTCAAGTGTAATACAATCTGTTATATGATCGTGTTATTTTTTTTAACCCTTTGTTATTTGCCTCTGTGAGTGAACCATTCCCTGTGGCTTTTTACATTCAACATTTGACCTCATTTCATGACATTACAGGTACTTTCATAGAATAAGAATGCACAATGCCAGAAGAGCTAGTATTACCGAACTGAAAACTCCATAATGCCAGTAGGGGTGACAAATGTAACAGGATGAAAGTTTTGTTAGTTCACTCAAAAATGAACAATGTCATGTACTCTCCCTCATGTTGTTCCAAACCTATAAAACTAAAGGTGGTCCGATATAGTTTTTTTTTTAATGGCCAATGCTGATATATATATATATATATATATATATATTCACCCAGCTCTGTAACATATCAGCATCACCTATTTTATTTTTCAAAAATAAAATGATTAAAAACATGAATAAAAAGCAAGTAAACACTGTAACCAACAGTGCACTTAATAAAATGGCCTTTGCATACTGAGAATCACATTTTCTCCCATAAAGACCACGCAACGCTAATTTTACATGTGAATATGATACAGTGTCCAGCTGGATATAGCACATAAAAGTCTTATGGATTTGGAATGACATGAGGGTAAGAAAATGATAATAGAATTTCTATTTTTGGGTGAACTAATACTTTAGTGTTTTTTGTTGTTGTTGTTGTTGGTTATTTTACATTAAAATAATTGCTTTTTGTGTTTGCTTAACTAGCGTTTTTGAAAACCTATTCTGTTTCTAATTATAATTCTGAATTCAGTTTTCAGTATACATTTAGTTTGCATTTAACTTAGAATGATAGTGTCTGACAGAGACAGTAGTTTTGAGTATCTCGTATCTGATTTTGCGTGTCTTCTCAGACTCTCCAGGTGGAAATACAGCCATTAAGAGTGAAAAAAAGACAGAGGGAAACTCTTTCTTTAGCTGGCTGTTGGTGCTGGCTTTGCTCTGGGCTTGGTTGGCTGTGGGTGTCATGTGGTTTGACCTTGTTGATTACAACAGTGGGGTTGGTAAGTATTTTTAAAAACAGTCTTGCAGAAATGTAGACTGCTCACATTTTGTGGTAAAATTGTTTTTTTGAATAAACAAATTGTCACCTAAATGATTCATGCAGATCTCTGGAGTGTTTGCGTCAACATTTTTTATAGTAATATAAAAGTGTGTGTGTGTGTGTATGAGAGATCCCCTGAAAACACACGTTCTGAAAAAATACTTTATTTAGAAAAATACTTTATTAATACTGTATTTTTTCTTCGTTTTTTTTCTTGTATTATTTTTCCCTTAATGATTACTAATACAATTCATAGAAAGATGAAACAGTTTACATATATAAAATATATAATAAATTATATTGTTTAAATAAAGGGTTGCAGAAATGCCCTTGATTGAATACAATAACTGTGTAATGTTAAAGTACTTGGTATGCACTTCATAACTTTAAGTATACTGTTCTTCCCTTCTTGGCATTGAGTGTACAAGTTCATAACAAATTGTCACATCTGTCCTGTTTAACTCCAGGAGGACAACCTTCTTAAATGCCCTCCTTTAGTGTTGCTCAACTTGTCTCTACAAAATCCCCTACCGGTGCTTAAGAGTGTTAGATGGTGTGTCAACCAAAGTGTTTTTTTCCCCAAGGCTACTGTATTTCTTTTTTTAGTTGTTTTCAATAAGAGTGCCACATTTTTTTTTAATGCCAGGAACGTAACAAGGCGCTAAGCGTTTATTTCACGCTAAGCATTGCGTGCTTGGCTTTTTTTTTTTTTCTCGCCAATGAGAGTTGAAGAATGTTCACCTTTTAGGTGAAACGCAGCACTCATCACTGTTACTTTTTAGTCAGCTAGCCAATCACAGTGGAGGAGGGGTGGGACTAATACAACGCCGACCAACTGTCACACCCTGCTTGTATGACTAAACACCAATGGTTAATAGTTAATATTGTCTGTCTCCAAGCATTCATGTCTTAACCAGATGGAGTTCCCGGACTACCACAATATTGTTATGAAAAAGAATGCTTGGAGAAGCATGTGTCTGCCATATTACTCTAAAACGTTACGCCGCAGAAGCACTCTCAAGCACTCACAGCTTGAGCGTTGTCAGTAGAGCTCCTGGCATTCTCATCTCAGCTGGCTAAAAATGCTTTGGTGGACACAGCCTTAGGGTTGGGTGAAATGTCCACACAAGGTTTTACTATATAAGAAAATGTTTTTCTATACACTATAAAAAATGCTGGGTTAAATACAACCCAGTGCTGGGTAAATATTGGGCAGAACACATGTTGGGTTGTTTTCAACCAACAGTTGGGTTAAATGTTTAACCCGACCTTCTGGGCAGTAACCCAACCGCTGGGTCTAAACAACCCAATCGCTGGGTTCATCCATATTTAACCCAGCATTTTTTAGAGTGTAGAATGTTTTATATATAAGACCTTATTTTAACTGTAGCATGAACTGCGAAGTTTAACAAATTTCTCCATTTTCTGTCAGAATCAGACACTTCTGTTGATCACAGAGTGTGTAAATATTGATTATCTTGTTGCACAGCTTGGTTGATTAAAAACTTCTAATTAAATGGTAGGACCAGTAATCATACACACACCAGGTTGGATAGAGAGGGTCATAAACCATAAATAAATCTAGTTATTCTAGCTGTCTGTCATAATATTGATCATAACATGAGATAAATGTAAATGTTTTTTTGCTTTTGTTTTTAGTTTCAAGCAAATCAGTCCTTGGTTTGCTGATTGATTTGTGAGGGACAAACTGAATAGACAGTTCACACCCATCAGGAATCAAGTTTTTATTGCCCAAACCAGAGATGTATACTGTTAAGTCATGCTAAGTGTGAATGGGCCTTAACAACCTCAGGGTTCATTGTGGATGTACAAGACCAACAAAAGCATAAATGGGGTCTGGGGCAAGAAATTACATTTGGAAATGCATTTGGTTTACCGTGTTACTGTGTTGGACCCTCTTTACTCTGCATCTTCACTTTCTTGTTTCACAAGTATTTTCTTTTGTCCTTGCTCAATGAAAGGTGCTCTTGGAGGAGTATATGATGCTGATGGCGATGGAGACTTTGATGTAGAAGATGCCAAAGTTTTGTTGGGTGAGTGAGATTTAATTGTGTATGTGGCTTTTTCCGCCATGACTGACTGAGGTGACAACCCATTCAAAAGTGTCAAATCTTTCCATCTCTGTTTTTTTTTTATCTCCCTTATTTATGTTCAGACTTAAGATAAGTGGTCTAAACAAGTTTTTCTTGTCACTAAATTTAAATGTGAGGATGCCATGAACATGGTAGTATACTCCTCCACTATGTGTCAAATGCAGAAGTATCTGCATTTGAGGTTTCCTGTCATTTGATGGTGTTAGCAAATACTTAGCATGAAACTGTTTTGTTTTGTGTTAGTGAGGCTGGCATCTCATAGCTCATATTTTCCTTTATAAACTTTTTTTTTTTTTTTTTTGGTATAGTTCAGAATTAGATTCAGAATTATCACTGGCATTTGGTGTGGCAGATTTGTTACCAAATTTTGTTATAAATTTTATTTATTTTTCTTTAAATAATTAATTATGAATGTGGAGGGAGTGGTCTATTTATTGACAGGAAATAATTTCTACTAAAGCTTCACATGAACATATGCTTTTTCAATAAATGCATTCACATTGCAGGGTTAAATGACTCCACAAATTATCCTGCTTTGCAAGCTTCACACTGATTTAGTTGTTACAATCTGTGGATAAAATCAAGTTGTTCTGTTTTTTGTTTTTTTTTTGGGGGGGGGGGGGGGTGTCAGGTAAGTGTAAAGTGTTTGGCTTATATACAGTGGTTATTAATAACTGCTGTAGTGTTGTCTGCTGATAGTCAGCGTTTATTTGTCTTTCTATGTGTGTGCATATATGCCTTTCTATTTATTGGTATCATTCATACAACTTTCTTTGCTTCAGAAAATGCTACTGTGGCTACTAAGGAAAAAACCTTAAGAAAAAATATCACAACAGAGGGAGACAGTATCCAAGCAGGCCATTCCAAGCTTACATGTAAAGACATTTTTGTGGCTATCATGGCCACCTGTGCCTATGCTTTGTGTTTGTCGATTGTGTTTGCTTGCACTGAGAAAGCTGCAAAAAGATGTAGCTTTTCTGACTGGCATGTTGGAAGGTATCCATTGGTGTGTTGTTTGAGGTCTTTGAAGAAGCAAGAAGCATTTTATTCTGACTTTGCTCTTGGCACCCAAACTTGACTGAAGTGGATTCATGAGAGTGTATGGTTAAACATAAACTTTTCAAATTGACAAATGAATGGTTATTTGCAATAATAAAACAAATAAATTCGATTTTAAAATATTATGTAAATGTTTTTTTTCGAATAAATATTATTTTTTGCAGAATGATTAAAAAGCATTTTTGTAAAAAGATTAAGAAAAGCAATTAAAATTATTTATCAGTGTATTATTATTGTTACATTTAACTACATTTTTAAACAAATACATGAATTTGTTTTTAAATCTATTTGTCAATTTGAAAAGTTTTTTTTTTAAATTATGTTTGAATTAATATAATGAAAATTTGTTATTGATAACTGACACTTTCATTTGAATTTATTTTTAAGTGGCACTGCTTGTCCTCCATGTAATGGTTGTCTGATGCATCACTTTGTAGATCCCTGCATGGTGCAGTCTGTGTTGCAACATTTATATAGAGAAGCTCAGCTGTGTGTAATGCAGTGTGCTTCAACAATATTAGCCGTCACAACAGTAATGAAAATGTTTTAATTTGCACAGACAGTACTTATTATCTTGTGCTTGTACACATAAAAGTTACTTTGCAGCCAACATACAGCATTAAGTGTTTCCTTATAAGGACACACAAGTTTTTCTCCAAACTGATTTTTAACAATAACGTGTAAACCTCTGTGACAGACCATATCATGAGTTGCATTTTTGAGCCTTAATATATCCTTCTAGAGGCCACAAGCCAGTGTAGTTCAACTTAATTTTTTCCCTAATTTCCCAAATTCAGTTCACAATATTGAGTGTATTTTTCTTAAAAATGTTCTTACCATAAAAATGGAATTAGAACCAGTTACAGTAACAAAAAAGGTCAAAAGTATGGATCAAATTTGTGGAATCTAAGCTTATTAGCGCTTTGGTATTGAAAATCTGTATTGAAATTCAATACTGAAATAGTATTGGTATTAACTTTTTTTTTTTTTAATCAAGTTATAAAAATTGTAGGGGGATTTCTATAAGTATGTCAGATGCTAATACTACTTAGAAATAATAGGTTTAAACAAGTAAATGTGTTGTTAAATTGCATGTGCAAGTTGTTGCACTGAATTGACACTATCAACTGATAGTGGATTTTGCCAATAACAATAACTAATAATAACCGATTAATCAACCAATAGTTTTTAAAATGGATACTGAATGAAAACAAACATAATGCTCCAAGCAAAATAGTGCTGACGTTTATTACCAAAAAAAAGGGAAAAATATTGGACCATGAAAATATACAGTACTTTTTAAATTAAATAAATATTAATATATTAATTATACAGTGATCATGGTAACTGTCACGGTGCACACACGAGGGAGGAGCAAGGAACACGAGACGTGGATGAAACTCAAATAAACAATCTTTAATAACTTCATCAGGGCAAGACAAGGCAGGACAAGGCAAGGCAGACACACAGGAACACCGGGGAGTAACGAGTAGACCAGACAACACGAAACAGAACGGGCATGAACTAATATACACAAGATAATGAGACACACACAGCTGAACATACTAAACTAATAATCACATGAAACAAGGACAGGAAACAAACCAAATAAGGACACAAGAGGTGGGAACACATGACACACACGACAGAGGACTGACAGTAACACTTTACAATAAGGGACAAATATTACATATGGAACAACAAAGACATTTTGTTTAAACACAAATCTTTATTTATTGATTACTGGTTTAATAATAACATTATTTTTGTTGACCAATTATTTAACAGGGCTGGTTATCTTTACTCTTATACTGAGTTTCTAGAAGAATACAAAATTCCTGTGTCTCCTGGAGATTATGCCAAAGTTTTTGGAGCAATTTCTTCTGGGGTCTGCATGTTATTTAGAGCTCAACCAAGATTGGACACACAACAATTAACCTTGTTATCGTTGACCGACACTTCAGTTGGTAAGATTTGTTTTTCCTGTAACAATGGAAAGAACAATAAACTAATTAGATCCTTGTTCAAAACAGATATTATCACAGTCCCATATGTGGTTCCATACTGGAATAAATTTGTGCAAAACATTGACTGGAAGAAGGTCTGGCTCTTACCCAGCCGATACCTGCTAACTAATAAAATTAGAGAAAATATATTTAAAATAATTCATAAGTTTTACCCGTCTAATGATCATGTTAAAAAATTTAAAAAAAAGACATTGATGTAATGTGCACTTTTTTTGTTCTATGAATATTAGTAGTGACCCATCTGTTTTGGCTTTTTCACCCCTTTGTCCAAAGTTTCTGGTCTGACATTTGTATTTTTATTGCTTGAAAAAATTGAAAGATTGCAAATTATTTGCAGATATCTTTCTTTTTTGGCCTTTATGACCTCAACAGAACTAAAACTAGGCCTAATGAAACTTTCATTATTAATCTCATTATTCTTTTGGCAAAATATTACATTCATAAATGTAAGTTTGCGCATTCCAAAACATCTTTTATTGCTTTTAACTGTGAGATGAAGCATTATGTCAACTCGATTAAGCATTCTCTTAATCCAAAAGGCAACAAAAACTGTGAATGTTTGTAAACACTTTGATATATTTTTGTAAACCCGTATTTCCCCTGGCAAAATGTGATATGTGTTTTGTCTATATTTTGTTTTGTTAAAACACCTGCAATATTTGGAAAATGCATAATTTGTTATTCTTATAATGAAGATTGATATTCTTGTAAATTGTGCAATTGTTGAATAAAGGATAAAAAAAAAAAAAAAAACTTTACAATAAGGGTACATGAATAATCATGTACTAATGCCTAAATTAATACTTAATTCATCACATACTAGTGATTATTAAAGGAGTTAACTAATTATGAACTATCCTTAACTACGACTGGAATCATATGGATTCATGCATGAATAACTGTAGCCTTAACTACATGTTAGTACATGTTTGATAGTTAATGCATTAATTAACATTTATGGGTAAACTAAATCAAACAGCTTCTTTAAGAAGGAATAAGAAATACTCTGACTTTGAAATTAATTTAAATAATTTAATACTATAATAATTTGAGCATTTGACATCTTCATCTTTGTCATAAACATTATTGGGTGGCAATGGATTAGTTGATCGACCTCATCAAGTGTAGAAAATCCTAAATACACTAATGACTGATCTTGTCTGTTTTATGTTCTTCTCTTTCCCTTTAAACTCACCCTTGTGACTTTTTACACGGTTTAATAAAAGATTTAAACCCAAAACCCACAAAGAACATTTGTAGAGCAATTCCTAAAGAAATGCTCAAACTGGAAAGAGTTCAATGTCCATCCAGACACAGTCGTGATGATCCTGTTCCTCCGCTCTCTGACTTCTTGAAAATCCACACAGCATCTCTTAACCGGGCTGAATACTCACTGTGTTAGTACATGTGTGTTTGATAGAGAGTATAACATAAATCATGAGCTGAGTTCAGTAAGTAGTTAACAGTGAATTCGTTATGATTGGGCCCTCTCAAGTAAAGTTGTGTCAAAATCAGCTTTAACAAGGCATTAGTTGATGTTAGTTCATGGGTAGTTAATAATGAGTTGGTGATGTTGGGCCCTCTCAAGTAAAGTCATGTCAAAATCAACTGTAACAAGCCATTAGTTGATGTTAGTTAATGGGCAGTTAATAATGAGTTGGTGATATTGGGCCCTCTCAAGTAAAGTCAAGTCAATCAACTTTAACATGCCATTAGTTGATGTTAGTATATGGGTAGTTAATGAGTTGACACAATGACACATTAACAATGTGAGAGTGTCCTCCTTATTCCTTTACACCACCAACACAACAAACAATTATTTTTAGTTGTTTTATTATTTATTTACATAATTTCACATATATGGAATTTCACATATAAAGTCCAAACATAATGTTACCTGTAAAGAGACACAGAACAGAAGGTCAAATATTTCGCGTCCAGAAGCTCAAAACAATGCTGTTAATTACTGTACATAACTTTCCAAAAAAAGGGAAATGCAAACATGACTTTAATTCGGTTTACAAAAGCAGACGACATTTATTAGATTAAAATATCCACTACCGTAACAACAAACCTTACGCGCCGAGAGCGCGCCACTAATGAGTGTCCCACCAGAAACAAACCTTACATACTGTAGTTCCATTTGGAGGAACAGGATCATCACGGCTGTGTCTGGATGGACAGTGAACTCTTTCCAGTTTGAGCATTTCTTTAGGAATTGCTCTACAAATGTTCTTTGTGGGTTTTGGGTTTTAATTTTTTATTAATCCGTGTATAAGTCACAATACGGTGAGTTTAAAGGGAAAGAGAAGAACATAAAACAGACGAGATCAGTCATTAGTGTATTTAGGATTTTTTACACTTGATGAGGTCGATCAACTAATCCATTGCCACCCAATAATGTTTATGACAAAGATGATGTCAAATGCTCAAATTATGATAGTATTAAATTATTTAAATTAATTTCAATTTAGGCATTAGTACACGATTATTCATGTACCCTTATTGTAAAGTGTTACCGTGATCATTCGTTTTAGTGCATTAATTAATGACAACAAATAACAACTTTAATATTTACCAACTTTAAAATTTAAACAACTTTTAAAATTCTAAAATGTTAAATTCATCATTTACTAATACAGTCTTAATAATGAGATACTATACAGCATTTACTAACCTTAGTTTACGTTGCAAAATGACTCTTATTGTAAAGTGTTGCCATTTCATATAAATCCCAACAATCATGGTTAAAGATGGCCATCTTTAAATATCACAAAGGCCATAGCATTGAAATTACATACAAATGTATATTGTATATTCTTACACTTTTTTTGCTTCTATTTTAGAAGTCTTAATTATCTAATCAAAATAAAAAATATGTATGACAGTGACGATAAAAATGAACTGAAATCGGATTAGTTTTATGTTTCTGTCGCTGCATGAACATATTAGTTTGCTTTCTCGTGGCACTAGCTTTAAATATGCATAAAGTCAAATGCTTACAAGCAACCAGCTGGATATAAACTATTGCAAATAGATGGTAACAGTTGTGACATTAAACATTATTTTTGTCACATTCTTTCAACCACTTGAGGTACTGCTAATGTTTGCGTCCTTTTAGCTTTGACTGTAAACATATTGTTGTTCTCCACTAGTACAGCATCTGGTCAACTAATTAGATCAAAATCAAGATATTTCAAATTAGTGGGATGCGCTGCATACCTGTCTTATGATTATGGCACACATTAGTTATGACAACCATAAGGAATGTTGCAACATTTATTTCTGTCCAGAGCTGAGTAACTTTTTTGATTGAAATCTTGCATTGATGGAAGAAGAGTCAAATCACTCCATAAAGTCTTCCCTAGAACATCCCGAAATATTGTGGAGGTCACAAAAAATAGAGGAGGTCATTCTGACTTTGCTATGACAATCTGGCTCTTCTGAATCAGCGACTGTATGTTTTGTTATTAGTTTTAAGTATTTGCTATTGACTGTTCAAATGCGGAATTTTGCGCGTCGCGTGTGTGTGTGAGAGAGAGAGAGAGTCACAGCGCAGCGTCGTTTGTGTGTGTGTGTGTGTGTGTGTGTGTGTCCTCGCGTGTGTGAGAGAGGGAGACACGGTCACACAACCGCGGCTTGTGTGCAAACACATATGAGCTTCATCACTGTGACTCTGTTCCCCTCTCGGGCTTGAACTGATGGTAAAACTAAGGACATTATTTACTGTCTTTCTTTACTATAATTTTGAAAGCTAAAGCTCGCAGTTATGGAAAGGGGCGTTACATTTCCGACGTGGCTTGTGGTGTTCGGCCAGTCACA
>JAFVLL020035141.1:0-41484 GCA_021397915.2 Tor tambroides | reverse complement strand
TTCAAACACTCGACTATGTTATTAAGTTAATTTGGAGAAAAAGCATGTCAATAAATTATATCTTTGTTGGACAACAGGTTTGCAGAACTGTATCGGACACATACTGTACTACATTTAAGACCGATGTATTTGTGCACTGTATACAGCCCTAACCAAACCAGTTACAGATTGTAAAGGGAGCTCGAGCTCATCATTTAGCGATATACTCCTCAGTTTCATGTCTGCCTTCCGCGATGTCGCTCTGCACTGTCGCACACAGAAATATGTCAGCAACTAGACTTTATCGTTATTATCGCGGGAAGACTCATTCTTATCGTGGGGAGAATTTTTACCGGTATATCGCCCATCCCTAGAAAGAACTAATAATGGCATCTGATATGATCACTTGCTATATCTTACCCAATGCATATATATAAGAATCAGAATGAATCAGATATATATATATATATATATATATATATATATATATATATTTGTATGTATGTGTATATACATATACATATGTGTGTATATGTGTTTTAGTATTCAGCTAAAGGTGATTGCGCTGAATGTTGGATTTTAGTAGAGAATGTGTTCTGTAACTTGGCAGTTGCAACAATTACACATCTTTCCAGGTCATTCTTTCTTCTAAGTTCTGTTTGCCCCTCTTTCGATGCAGATGAGAGACCTAAAGAAGTGGGGCTTAAAAAAGACAGAGGTACTTAGCATGAGTTATGGAGTTAGTAGCATAATAAATTAGCTTCAGTAATGCTCAAAAAATAATTCTGTCATGATATACTCACACTCATGTTGTTCCAGAACCTGCATGACATTTTTTCTGCAGAACACAATGCGTATGTTTCTGTGCATATATACATACAAATTCTGTGTGTGTGTGTGTGTGTGTTTAGAAGGGACATAAGGACATAAGTTGCATAGCAATGTAATTTTTTTATCAGATGCATGAATGAAAACAATTGGAGTCTTTTTTTTTTTCAAACTATGACTTAATCAATAAAACACTAAAGCAGTAATATATTGACAAATAAATGAGCCTTCTGAGATGTGAATTTTTGTCCCACTCATTCTCAGAACATCCTACCAGGGATATTGGGCGAAAGCTGAAAGTAGCTTTGAAGGAGCAGCTACGTATTATTCATGAGAAGATTGAAGCCAAAAAGATTGCCAAACTAGCCCTTGCTGAGGTCCGTAGTGTTTTGGCTCAAGAGGAAGAGGAGAGACAAGCTGCTCTTGCTGCCCAAAAAGTCAAAGAAGAGGCGGAAGCTAAGCTTCAAGAGGAACGACTACAACGAGAACAAAAGGAGAAACTAGCCAAGGAGAAAGCAGAGAGAGAAAGAGTGGAACAAGAAAAACTAGCCAAAGAAAAATCAGAGAAAGAAAAGATGGAGAAAGAGAAAGCAGAAAAGGAAAGACTGGCTAAAGAAAAAGCGGAAAAAGAAAGACTGGCTAAAGAAAAAGCAGAGAAAGAGAGAATCGCTAAAGAAAAGGAGAGACTGGAGAAAGAGAAAGCGGAGAAAGAAAGACAGGGCAAAGAAAAGTCAGAAAAAGAAAGACTGGAAAAAGAGAAATCAGAAAAAGAAAGACTGGCTAAAGAAAAAGCAGAAAAGGAAAGACTCACTAAAGAAAAAGTGGAGAAAGAAAAACTGGACAAAGAAAGGGCAGAAAAGGAGAAACTTGAAAAAGAAAAGGCAGAAAAAGAAAACATGGCTAAAGAAAAAGCAGAAAAGGAAAGACTTGCGAAAGAAAAGGCAGAAAAAGAAAGATTGGAGAAAGAGAAAGCAGAAAAAGAAAGACAGGCCAAAGAAAAGGCAGAAAAAGAAAGATTTGCTAAAGAAAAAGCAGAGAAAGAAAGATTGGAGAAAGAGAAATCAGA
This sequence comes from Tor tambroides, assembly GCA_021397915.2. Lineage (NCBI taxonomy): Eukaryota > Metazoa > Chordata > Actinopteri > Cypriniformes > Cyprinidae > Tor > Tor tambroides. The sequence goes on along the minus strand of JAFVLL020035141.1, from coordinate 39,611 downwards.
GAAAGAAAGACTGGCTAAAGAAAAGGCAGAAAAAGAAAGACTCACTAAAGAAAAAGCGGAGAAAGAAAAACTGGACAAAGAAAGGGCAGAAAAGGAAAAACTTGAAAAAGAAAAGGCAGAAAAAGAAAACATGGCTAAAGAAAAAGCAGAAAAGGAAAGATTGGAGAAAGAGAAATCAGAAAAAGAAAGACAGGCCAAAGAAAAGGCAGAAAAAGAAAGATTGGAGAAAGAGAAAGCAGAAAAAGAAAGACTGGAGAAAGAGAAAACAGAAAAAGAAAGACTGGCCAAAGAAAAGGCAGAAAAAGAGAGACTCGCTAAAGAAAAAGCAGAAAAAGAAAGATTGGAGAAAGAGAAAGCAGAAAAAGAAAGACTGGCTAAAGAAAAGTCCGAAAAAGAGAGACTCGCTAAAGAAAAAGCAGAAAAAGAAAGATTGGAGAAAGAAAAAGCAGAAAAAGAGAAACTTGCTAAAGAAAAAGCAGACAAAGAAAGACTGGAGAAAGAAAGGCAGGGCAAAGAAAAGTCAGAAAAAGAAAGACTGGAAAAAGAGAAATCAGAAAAAGAAAGACTGGCTAAAGAAAAGTCAGAAAAAGAAAGACTGGAAAAAGAGAAATCAGAAAAAGAAAGACTGGCCAAAGAAAAGGCAGAGAAAGAGAGACTCCTTAAAGAAAAAATAGAAAAAGAAAGATTGGCTAAAGACAAAGCAGAAAAAGAAAGGCTTGAGAAAGAAAAGGCAAAAGAGGAAAGACTGGCTAAAGAAAAGGCAGAAAAAGAGAGACTCGCTAAAGAAAAAATAGAAAAAGAAAGATTGGCTAAAGACAAAGCAGAAAAAGAACGGCTTGAGAAAGAAAAGGCAAAAGAGGAAAGACTGGCTAAAGAAAAGGCAGAAAAAGAGAGACACAATAAAGAAAAAGCAGAAAAACAAAGACTGGAGAAAGAGAAAGCAGAGAAAGAAAGGCTTAACAAAGTAAAAGAGAGTGCACCAAAGGGGCAAACCGAGAAAGATGTAAAGGAGAAAAAAGAAAATGTGAACAATAACAAACAAGAAAAAGAGGCAAAATTAAATAAAAAAGCTCATGGACAAAAAGTTGATCAATCAGGAAATGAAAAAGAATCAGCAGATGAAAAAAATACCAGAGATGAGAAAATATCTACTCGTGGTTTACTTAAATCTTCGAAAAAAAATATCAAGAAATAACTGTGAGATATGACTGGAAATAAAAAAAACTCCTAAGGTGTTTACTAGGAACAGCGCTGCAAAGTAAATAACTAAAAGTAGCGTTACTACTAATGGTTTTTAGTTCAAAATACTAACAAGCTACTTTTTAACTAGTGGTGTAGTAAAACAAAACACTACATGGCTGTTGGTCCCATGCAGCTGAGTGAAGGAGGTAATAACCCAACTGTCAACTCACTGTGTTGGGAGGTTTGACTCAATCGGTTTGCTTGGATGTTTCATGTAAATAAACATTATTTCTTAGATCCAACAAGCCAGTGGTTTTCAACCCTGTTCCTGGAGCCCTCTCCAACCGTTCACATTTTGCATTTCTCCTTAATCAAACCCCGCTGATTCACGTCATCACCTCATTAGTAGACACCAAGATCTGAAATGGGACACATTCAAAACGTGCAGTGTTGGGGGACTCAAGGAAACCGAGTCGAACACCTCTGCAATAAGTGATTTAGGCTGCACAGAAGTCCAGACTGAATTTAAAAAATAGTGAGTTATATAAATTAGTGTTTTAATCATTTTACTCTGTGAATATTTATTAATATGTATTATACCCTGTTTTAATGCCAGATAAAACTGCTCTAGTTGCGGAATTAAATATCAATTGAAAGTTATATATTTATAAAGTTTATACTCTTAGCTTCAATGTAGTTAGCAGCTTTTTGTTTGTAGCTTGTACTGTAGCTAACTATTTTTTTAACCTCTTAACTGTCACCCGTCCACCCTGTGGGACGCCTAAGTTTACTTCACTATGTTACAATAAATCCTGATCTAATCATGACAAACTATACATTGTTGGAAAGGTCTAAGACTCCTAAATAGATATTTTACCACTTTTTTTGTTAAAAAATTATGTAGGAAAATTATTAGATTAATTTATGACAAGAGTGCACCTAAAAAATCTACATCATAACAGGAGTTCTGACCTTTGTCACAGACCATCTTCTTAGTTGCCTTTTTCCCTATCACGCTTTAGAAATCATAAGAAATTATATATCAATTGAACACTTAAAATCTCAAAATTCATGCTTTGAAACCCATTTTAAAATCACACATTGCATTACCATGGAAATGGTACATAAATATCATGTTACAAAATATTTTCGTTCATGAATTATAAAAATTTGGATAGTGCACTATAATGTCTATGTTCAAAACTGTGAGTGACAGTTAAGGGGTTAAGGATATCTTGACTGTACGCTATTCAGGGCTCCTTTACACATGGCATTAATCTGTTTTTGAGGATATCTTAGAGAACAAGGTGGCTGATGGCAGATAAAAAGCGAACTATACTATAATAACTTTAATATAATTACTAGATAAGAGCTGTTAAGACGGTAAACTCATTAAGACCTGCTTCCAAAACTTATCGGGCAAACAGAAAAACTAACAGAGAAAAAAAAAAAGAGAAAAAAACAATGCCACGAGAGTTACATATTGGCCTTGGTGATATATATAATTTTACCACTACTTACGACCACAAAAACGCATGGTTTTGATATGTAAACAAATATTTTTTTTTATGTTTGTCTCACATAATCAGCTCAATATGTATTGTTTTGCTGATGTAGTAAACTTGCTCAGTAGCTCACCATTGCTCTTGCAGTGTGGAGCACTCTGGCACGAGTCCCATGAAACGCGAGTCAAGACGTTCAGTAGAAGAGCTCAAAGACTTGTAGATGCAAGCTAAAATGCCATGGTTGCTTCAGCAAATGTTTATTTACATTTACATTTAGTCATTTAGCAGATGCTTTTATCCAAAGCGACTTACAAATGAGGACAATGGAAGCAATCAAAATCAACAAAAGAGCAATGATATGCAAGTGCTATAACAAGTCTCAGTTAGCTTAACGCAGTACACGTAGCAAGGTTTTTTTTAATTATATAATAAATAAAAAGAAAACAGATATAGAGCAAGCTAGTGTTAGAGGCCTTTTTTGATTTTGTTAATTGTATAATAAATAAAAAAACGGATAGAATTCAAAAAGATTAGAAAGATTAGCTAGGGTTAGTTTTTTTTTTTTATATATATATATAAAGAAAACAAGCAGTAAATTAATAGAGTGCAAGTCTAAAAGGGACAAGCTTTTTTATCTCACATATGCTTTTGTTAACACTGTCAGTTTAAGGTAGAGTGTAATGTACCCTGTAGTAGGGATGTAACGATTACCACGAGCCGGATGAAAATCGATTCATATGTGACGATTCAAATCGGTTGAGATGCTAAACAAATCGCGATTCAGTTAGGGTTATGAGTTTATGTGAATGTATGTCTGAGGGGAACTTACTGTCTTTAGAAAAGTTTAGATGGTATTTTTTCTTTTCATCTTGCCTCTGTATAATGCATATTAAAGTTCATAAGTGCAGCGCTGCTTTGTTTACAGCGGAAACCAACGAAACACTTAAAGCGCCACCTGCTGGCAGAGAGTGAATCTGCGAATCTTCTGTTTCATTTCATGCAGATATTTTTTATGTATACAGTAGTTTCACAAAACTGAAGTCAGAGTACTTCTGTTTTTGCTTCAAATTTTGAAATTATACAATCTAATTTATATTAAAAACTGCTCATGTTGCATGTATGCAGCATCTTTGTTTGGATCATGATTAAAATGCAGTGGTTGCCTCTAATTTTAAATGGAAAGAGCACAGACAAAGCCTTATTTTGTTTATAAAATTTGCTTGTTTTAAAATTTCAATTTAGTTTTATTTACATTTACATTATATTTACATTTTGTTATTTAGCAGAGGCTTGTATCCAAAGAGATTTACAAATGAGGAGAATAGAAGCAATCAAAACCAACAAAAGAGCAATATTCGGGTATGTCTCACTCGTGCTTAAAATTGAAGCTGCGGGCTCTTTGATCGCCCCCTGGTGGCTGGCTGCAGTACAGGTCATAAACCCCGCCCTCTCCATGTAAACGAATGGGACTTCAGTCAAAATAAAAAAATAAATTACACTTCCAAAACAATTTCCCGAAATATGATTTTGGTCATTTAAGGTAGTTGTTATCACGCTAATATATGTTCAATTGTTTGTTTTTGAGATAAGTTTGATTTTCGCTAGTAATTTGATGCTATAAAAACGGGGCGTGTCGTTATGGTTGATTGGGTCTGCAGGAGTTTGGGCGGGAATTTGATTCCACGGCTCCACCTCACGACTCTACTGCGCAGATTCGGGCTCCAAATGACGTCATTTACTCAAGATGGTAGCGGCCATACTGAGATGTATTCGCTTCACTTTTCTATAGTGGAAGGAAGCGGAGACGCATCGTCCATCTTTTTTTACAGTCTATGGCAATAATATGCAAGTGCTATATAAGTATATTATTATAGTGTTATAGTTCAATTTCACAAAGAAACGTGCTGCATTTTGTCCAAGCAATAATAAAAGGACACATTTAATTTATAATTTGTCTTAAATCTCAGTTTGTTAAAAAAAAAAAAAAAATCATGAATCAAATCGTGAACTCAAAATCATGAATTGAATCGAATCATGAGCTGAGTGAATCGTTACATCCCTACCCTGTAGTGTAGTGGTACGTTATTTTATTATGTGTAACAGATCTTTCTGAACTGTCGCAATACGTACAAACAACCAAGGTAAAAAAAAAAAAAAAAGTTGCCACGTTCATCTGGTTCAGAGATAATCAAACACGCTTTTAGCACAATGAGATTGTGTAATTCTTAATAACATCCTATATTGTAGAAACATTTGAAAGAAGGGAAATGGAAGCCAGATTCTTAAGAGTTTTTTTGTTGTTGTTGTTTTTTTAGCTGTTAAAATGACAATGCATTTTGAATTATCCTTTTTCTTTTTTCTTTTTTTTTTTTAATTTAGAGAATGGAAATATTTCAGTTAATACAACCTCTCTTGTAGTACTTGTACTACAATTTCCTGGTCTTTATTTATGTTTATCTGATCACACTGGTGACTGGAATGAAGGCATAAATGCAGTCAAGCTAAACAATGTCCAGATACAACACATTAATGCCAGGTGTAAACTTGACTTAGGAGCCTCTATGACTGCTGACACAACTGCATTAAAAAAAATGGGTTATGTAAGGGTGCTGCTAACTCAAATCCATTTAGTGACTTGAAATACAGTATTAATTTGAAGTTTTGAAATTTCACTTGAATCTGAAATATCGTTATATTTCATAGTTTTTGTTTTTCGTTTGCGACATGGCATATATGTCACGTGCCTGATTTTGTTCATATAGTGAACTATGACATTGATTGTAGCAATTGTTTTTTTTTAAATGAGCATATGACTGAGTGGTTTTAAACTGTGTTCATGAATGTGTAAAACACTTTTGTTTCATTTGTGTTAAGTTCAGCACCACTGTGAGATGCAATAATGAACATAAGCAGTTTTTTAATCATCTCTATTCACACTGATAGCTGTTCTCACTTCTTGTTGAAGAAAGTCTCTTGCTAGCACTTAAATCATTACTATGACATTCAGTTTAGACAGAGGCGTCATGCCCATTCAAAGTGAGGGGGCACGTGCCCCCTCTGATTTTTGAGCCAAGTGGATTTTGAACGCAGCTTCCAAAAGACAAAAAATAGCCGATTAATATTTTCTATTTAATATAATCACACCGGCATGATTAGATCATTCAGTGCGTCATATCAGCTGCTAAATTCAAATCGGCTGGCGCTGAGCCAGATACAGAAGCATTTTTACAGCACTGCGCATTATAACCAATCACACACGATTCTGTTGAGCTTATGAATGCAATGACCAATCAGAGGCGTTCAGATGAGTCATCGCTAAAATGCCGGTGTTTTCTTCACTCGCTCGCTGACTGAATACCTCTTTCTGGCGAATTCTCTCGTCAGAAACAACAAAGTGCAAATGTGTGTACGAATCTGTAAGTAAGATATTCATTTCATAGTGTAAACAGCTTCAGTGATTTTAATGGGAGTTTTTGAGAGTGCTTGAACTCTAGACTGTCAGTAAAAATGTTCTTTAATAATGTAAATGCTCTCTTTCTGTACAATGAAAGTGTTATGATTAGTAGCCTAACTTACAATGTTTTTATTCACATTAACTTTTAATGTTAAATTCACATTAAATATAAAGTCAGTCGTATTAAAATATGTTATGGCATTAATTAAGTAAACAGACAGGATTTTATGCATAGTCAATAGATTACATTATTCGGCCTTTGACCATCACCCACTAGATCAACTAACAATCTATAAAGGTGAGAATCAAGATATTTCATGATATAAAATGCGTTTGAGAATGTTTCGAATAAAAAGGAAAAAATAAATAAAACATATGCTGTTGTGGCTGCTGTGTCACATTGATGATTCTCCCCCCCCCGCCAACCCCCAACTCGTGCCCCCTCAAAAATAATGAGTGCATGACGCCCCTGAGTTTAGATACACTGAACAAACTGATCCAATTTCATCTGATTACTTGCAAAATGGCAGTGCAGACAGTTGGTCCTAAAAGGTCATATTTAAAAAACAAATTATACTTGAATGCAGTGTTAACAAAGTCTGAAATGCTAAAAATATCGGATTTTGACTGATTACTGATCGAGCATCAGTTCTGCTTTTTCTGAGCCAGTGAAAGAGCTAATGAGGGAAGATATACTACTTAAGTTCAGGAAGTGAAGCTATGCAGCTAAAATGAGGATCAAGTTTTTAACATTTGCTTATATTTATTCAGCAGTTGTCTGCAGTTGTTAGTTGTATGTCTAACCTGCTATCTTTAAACCTTTTTTTTTTTTTTTTTTTTTTTGAAGCAACATTTTCAGTTCAGACGATGTCTGCTAAATTGTATTTTTTTTTTTTTTACTGATAGTTGTTTTATTTGTGTGTTTACATTTGGGTTTATTTTGTTCAGTTTAGTAAGACCTTGAACTTGTCAGTTCTTTGATGGATAACCTTTTAATTATTGTGTGAAACGTTTTATTGTTGTGTGAAGCATTTTAAGGTTTAATTATGTTAATCATGTAACAGTAACGATATAGTAGAATGTTGTTAGTGTGTTGAAGTTGAAGTGTGTTATTTCTTTACCACTATAGTGCTACCAAACAGACAAAAGTAATGTTTCTAGATGGATTTCTGAAAATAAATAAATAAACCTGATAAGCAATTTTCCCATCTGCCATTACTCAGTCTAGTCAGGTTACGTGTCTGTTTCAACAAACAGCTATGCTTTGATAATGTTACAGAACGAATGTTTTCAAGGAAAACGACATGCAGACACGTGCATATTTAACTAGGATAAGACAAAGTACTGAGTGAAGTAATTTTTGGTTGCTAATATATTCATTGACATGGTTTATCGAGTATGTTCACTGAAACTAAAGTGTGTGGTTAAATGTTCTTAAAGTATCGGGGTAACTGCCTCAAATATATACTTTTTTTTTTCTCCCTTATTTAAATTATACTTTGTCTGAATGGTGAGTGTTTACTCATTTGCGTGTGTGTTGATAAGATGAGTTTATTTGTATTCTTAACAACCCAAGATGAATAGACTTTTTATATGAAGTAATGCTGTATGATAGCAATACTTAATTTTTTAACCTTTGTCCTTGATAGAAGTGTTTTTTTTTTCTTCTTCTTCTTTCCTCTTGCTGGGAATGTGTCTGATTTTACTCAACATTCATACAGGTCTGACTGAGAAGCCTGTTATGGTGGCATCACCCGAGAACCCCCTAGGAGAAAAAGGTAAGTAAATGATAGAAGCAGTTCTTCATGCCATGACAGACTAGGGTTCCATGGTATACCGGTGCTGCCCAAGCCTCAAAATACCAGCGATGCCAGTATTTTCCAAACAATTGAACACCAGTTGAGGATCAGAACTCATTCACACAGAACACAAGCAAACAATTAAAAATAGCACATTGTTTACTGTTAGTACCCCAAAAATCAGAAATTCAAGAAACCATGCATGTTTCCTCACAATGACTTAATGTCAGATCTGCTAAACGATTAGAAAAAGTAGGTTTTGAAAATTAGAATGGTGGATAAATTGCATAGATAAACAAAAATTAGATATGTCCTTGTTAGAGCTTAAACCAAGGATTTAAAAGAAACAATTTACGCTCATTTTTACACAGTGTACAAATGTGCCCATTTTTGTAATAGTAGTCCATACAAATTTGACCTCACTAGCCACTGAATTTTGATTGGCTGCTGCAGTCAGATTAGAGGATATGTTAGGATGTCCTCAGAAGAAGATGAATGCCGATTTTCATATTCACAGTATGGTGGAACTTAAGTTGTAGTGCCGCTAACATCCTTAGAATACTTTGTAAGCTCTGCTTCACTCCGTTCATGCCAGTGTCACACCACTAGGGTTCCAGAGTAATGGTGCAGAATGCCGCCTTATAGTGCCATCTAGTGTTGGACAGATGGTGTCTGTGCAGCCCAGTAGAAGTGCATATTTGGAACCATCCGAGTTTGGGGTGTGCAAGACCTCTCTGATGTCCATTCACTTTTATGACAGAAATTTAAAAAAAAAAAAAACTGCAAAAATAGGGTTCAGGCACACTAATGGCAGAAATGTCAACTGAACATAATTTTGGCGATGAAATTGATGTGACGTTGTTAGGGGAAGGTTTTACTATTTCAAATATTAAATTTCATGTCATTCTTCCAGAGATACAACCTCAGATCATTTTTGACATCTTGCAATGAAAATAACATTGTTTTGCACTAAGTGTAAATAGCAATTATATACTAGGGAAAATAGCATAATTTCTTAGCGAGAGATGCTATTTACACTAAATGCAAATAGCTGTAGATTGCTATATGTTAAAATAGCAAGATTTTCTGCTATTTATACTAGTGTGCAATTATCTGCACTTCAGTATTGTACTACATTATAAAATAGTATTCAGTAATAACATTGAGTGTAAATTATCATTTTAATTCAAATTATTAAATGGATGCCACATTATCGGGACAATAAAGCCCTCCCTACACCTACACTAACCCTACCCGATACTTTTTTCAACTTTTTTGATTATTTCCTTTATTTTTATTGGAAATAAATGCCTTTCCGATGTGATGAGATTTGAAAAGGGGGGAAAAAATGTTTGCAGTTTTGCAGTTTGCAGAAGGCAAGTTTGAACCCTGGTCGATCATGTCAAAAGACTACGGTACACACTTTACCATCTACGCCATTAGAGCTTATGACAGCCAACGTATGACAGCCATCTTTTGTAGTGTTGACTAGCCCAATTACACGTTGGTGGGTGGAGTTAAGTGTAAACAGCCTCTGCCAAACTTTTTTGACTACATTTTTGACTGTCACATAAAATCTACATTTTGACATTTGGCCTACAATGCAACGCTAAAGATTTTTATTTATTTTATTTAATTTATTTTTTTTCCATTGGTTTCGTTCTGTTCAGGCAAACAACTGAGGAAAAATAATTCTAAAAGGCAGACAGGCTGTGTTGGCACCAATAGCCTCATGAGCAGCGTGCCATTGTGCTTTGTGTGTCCTGAGTTCGAGTCCCAGAAACTACATTTAGTCATGTCTAGAAACTAGAAAAATACATTTTTAGTATTATTAGGACAGAGGTTCTCACTTTTGGCCCTCGAGGTCCCTGGTCCTGCAGAGCTTAGCTTCAACCTTAACCAAATAAAACTGAAAAACCTAATTAAATCTTTGGGGATTACTAGAAAGTCACAGGCAGGTCAGTTTGATCAAGGATGTATCAAAAATCTGCAGGAAAATGGACCTCGAGGGCCAGAGTTGAGAACCCTCATTTATAAAGTGTGCATACGCACAGATTTGATCTTAGAGTGCGTGTACGCTTAAATCCATGCCAAAGCTCATATTTGTAAAAAAAAAACTGCCTTTGACGTGGAAAAGTGCGTAGCGTCACGTCAAGGTCTGAGTAGACATACACACTTTTTCTTGTCAGAGTACTGCAGCTCGCTGTTCTAAATGGAAGAATTTGGACCATGACTGGTGTTATATATTAATGACATTAATTAGGAGTCGTTTACAAGGCAGAAAGCTGAATCCATTCAGTTGTGCGCAAGTTCAAGATCATTTGCAATTCATAGATTTCACATCTGAAAGAGAGGCGTACTTGCGTTTTCTGTGCGTACGTTCATTCTATGACTCACATGTACGCATATTTGAGAAATGATCGTAAGATCAAATTTAGGATGAGTTCTGCGCAACTTTTTATAAATGAGGCCCCTGCTGTTTCCTTTGGTAGAAATGGTAGATTTTTTTTTTTTTAATGTACAGTATATATTGCTTTTAGACCCCTGGGCGGCCCATATGTTCACAAATAATAATTCTTCTGATAAACTTTTTTATAAGTGCCTCACTATGGTGAATACCTAATTTTGTGTGACTGTAACAAACAGCCTAGGGTGAGTTTGAAAAAGCAGGTTAATCTAAAAAGGTAACTTGAAATTATGGGGGGGAAAAAATCTTTTTTTTATGTAGAGTATGTAGAATACACATGATCAACTGATTTGGGGACATTGAAGCAATCAGAAGAGATGCCAAATATCATATCAGTCAGCCATTTAGATTTAGTTTTTTTGATTGGCTCCTGTTGGACGTGTGTGTATGTATGTGTGTGTATATATACATAAATACACTATATACAGTTGAAGTCAAAAGTTTACATACACCTTGCAGAATCTGCAAAATGTTGATTATTTTACCAAGTAAGAGGGATCATACAAAATGCATGCTATTGTTTATTTAGTACTGACCTGAATAAGATGTTTCACATAAAAGATGTTTACATATAGTCCACAAGAGAAAATAATAGTTGAATTTATAAAAATGACCCCGTTCAAAAGTTTACATACACTTAATTCTTAATACTGTGTTGTTACCTGAGTGATCCACAGCTGTGAATTTTTTTTTTTTTTTTTTTTTTAGTGATTTGTTTGTCCTGAACAGTTAAACTGTCTGCTGTTCTTCAGAAAAATCCTTCAGGTCCCACAAATTCTTTGGTTTTCCAGCATTTTTGTGTATTTGAACCCTTTCCAACAATGACTGTATGATTTTGAGATCCATCTTTTCACATTGAGGACAACTGAGGGACTCATATGCAACTATTACATGCATGATATAGCTTCAAGATACATTAAGAGCTGGAGGGTGAAAACCTTTTGAATTTGAAGATCAGGGTAAATTTAACTTAAATTTGTCAAGTATCTTCTGTAGATTCTGAAGGGCAGTACTAAATGAAAAAACATGATATTTATGCAAAATAAGAAAAATGTACACATCTTCATTCTGTTCAAAAGTTTTCACCCCCGGCTCTTAATGCATGGTTTTTCCTTCTGGAGCATCAGTGAGTGTTTGAACCTTCTGTAATAGTTGTATGAGTCCCTCAGTTGTCCTCAGTGTGAAAAGAAGGATCGCAAAATCATACAGTCATTGTTGGAAAGGGTTCAAATACACAAAAATGCTGGAAAACCAAAGAATTTGTAGGACCTGAAGGATTTTTCTGAAGAACAGCAGGGAGTTTAACTGTTTAGGACAAACAAGGGACTCATGAACAACTATCACTAAGCAAAAAAACACAGCTGTGGATCATTCAGGTAACAACACAGAATCAAGTGTATGTAAACTTTTGAACGGGGTCATTTTTATAAATTCAACTATTATTTTCTCTTGTGGACTATATGTAAACATCTTTTATGTGAAACATCTTATTCAGGTCAGTACTAAATAAACAATAGCATGCATTTTGTATGATCCCTCTTGGTAAAATAATCAACATTTTGCAGATTCTGCAAGGTGTATGTAAACTTTTGACTTCAACTGTATATATGCATATATGTTATGTGCTTTTAAAGTTTCGTATTGATACTGCAGGGTTGCAAGTACAGTATAGTCTCAGATACTTGTGTTTTTGAGGAAAAACGTCTGTAAAATCTGACAGCACCGTCCTGTGGCTGATTTATTTTTCTCTCAGATCAAATAAATCCACTGTAATTTGTTCAGCCTTTATTCAAGTTATATTAGAGCATATGTTACAATGTCCAAGAAAGAAGATGAATACCAGTTTTCAACTACACTGATCATACGGTTAATGCTTTAATGATGATTTCCAGTTGTAGCGCCCCCTGTAGGAGTCATTTTTATCCATCTATGTTTTGAGTTTTGTAAAGTTTGTATGTTGTGAGAAGATAAAGGTCAGTTCATGAAAAATAAACCATCTAGACTATTTAATTCCTATTTATCTTTGACCAATCAAATATGATGGAAAAGACTGAAATGAAACTTAAAATGAAGACAGAAATTAGTTTTCATTTTGTTTCAATCCCTCAGGTTTCCTGAGTATATAAATGTACATAAATATAATGCTGTATTTTACAAAATTCTTTTTCTTTCTTTCTTTCTTTCAATTTTGTTGTCATTTGTGCCATTTCAGAGTTACATGCAGAATCTCTGCCTGGTGAAAACAAAGGTAAGAGAAATATTTTACTAAAATACTTATGTATGGTTTATGTAATGTGCACTTTTTGTATTATATTTATGTTAAAGTACACTATATGTGTCCTGTAAAGAATCCACATCACACTCTCCACATGGGTCTACATCCGATGCAAAACCTTCATTAGAGTTCACAACAGAGGAATCAAGACCTGCAAACCAAATTTCACCAGAGGTGCCACCTGCAGCTCAACCTGTGCCTACATCAGTCTCCACACCTGAATCAATTACTGAGACAACAGAATTCACAGAAGAACCCTCAGTAGAGTCCAAAGAAGAAAAAGAAGGTATGTTGAGCTTGCTTGTAATGTTGTTCTGTTTAAACAAACAGAACAATGTTCTGATAGCACCACACTCAGCACACTTTTCGGGGGAAATCAAACTCTTTTTTTTGTCTCTCCTTAAGATTTTTTTTTTATTATTGGTCTGCTTTGAAATACTTGAAAGATACTTGTTGTGAAAAACGCTATACTAATGGACATTACACACTACTTTGATTTATTAAGTTCTTTTAAGTTACTTTAAGTCTAATGCTGTGGTTAATTCTTCTACAGCCAAAAAGAAGAAACCAAAACTTCTTAATAAATTTGACAAAACAATCAAATCTGAGATCAACGCTGCAGAGAAATTACGCAAGAAGGTAAGATTCTATACTGTTAAAAAAAAAAAGTTTTAGTATGTTACCGGAAGATTAAAATGTTTTTGTAAAATTGTATTTTTCAAATTATTTAAAAAAAAAAAAAAAAGAAAGAAAAAAAGTAGTAGTTGTCTTACTTTATTTCAGGGGAAAATTGAGGAATCCCTCCGTGCTTTTGAAGCTCTTGTCCAGAAATTCCCACAAAGTCCGAGATGCCGATATGGCAAAGCCCAGGTAACACATAATCATTAAAGTTAAAATGACTGTTTACGTCACATAATGGTCAATCTCATTACTTTGCTTCAGTAGAAAGTCCTTAACAAAATAGTTTTTTTTTCTGAGAAGTGTGATATGTTTCCAGGCAGAAGATGATTTGGCTGAGAAAATGCGCAGTAATGAGATGCTGCTGAAGGCAGTGAATTCGTACAAAGAAGTATCCGAGCTCCCAGACGCACCACCTGACCTCATCAAAGCCACATTAAAGAGACGTGCAGACAGACAACAGTTCTTAGGTATACAAGTAATGTAGCTAAAGAATTATGGTGACTTCTCATTGACAGTTGTAAAATAACAATTGTTTGTTGTCCATAACAATATGAGAACATTGCCTTTGTCATGTTCCCGTTCAGGTCGTACACGGGGATCTTTGGCTACTTTGGAGAAGCTAGTTCAGATTTTCCCAGAGGACATCAGCTTAAAAAATGACTTGGGAGTGGCACATCTGCTTCTGGGTGACAACAAGGGTGCAAAACAAATATATGAGGAGGTAAAACATCGCTATTATGTTGTTATTATGTTTAGCAATGTGATGTGGATTACTAATTTCCCCCTTTTTGAAATTCCTCTTCAGGTTCTAGCTCGTGCCCCACATGATGGATTTGCTAAAGTGCATTATGGGTTTATACTTAAATCCGAAAACAAGATTGCAGAGAGCATACCGTACCTCAGGGTAATTCTGATTTTATGAACAGATATACTTCCCCTTACACACTCACAAGTAATTACATTTTTTCTCCATGTTTGTGTGTGCTTAGGAGGGTTTGGAGTCTGGAGAGCCAGGAACTGATGACGGAAGGTTTTACTTTCATCTCGGGGATGCTTTACAGAGAACAGGAGACAAGAGTGTAAGATGAAAGTAAGAGTAAGATTATTAAAAGGAAGTTTACAGAGAAAAAAAGTGAATTTGGTGTTTGTTTGTTTTTTTGTTTTGTGTTTAGGCCTATGACTGGTATGAGGCTGGACATCGGCGAGGTCACTTTGCCTCTGTATGGCAGAGATCTCTGTATAATGTCCCAGGGCTTCGTGCTCAACCCTGGTGGACTTCTGAAGAGACTGGATATACAGCTTTAGTCAAAGTAAAGAGATATATACACACACACACACACACACACACATATACATACATACATACACATATATATATATATATATATATATATATATATATATATATACTATATTGCCAAAAGTATTGGGTAATTTCTACTTTAGTAATTTCAATGAGCATAAATCTTAATGTTTAAGCATATTGTACATACACTATATAGACAAAATTATTGGGACACCCCCTTCTTTAGAACAGAAAAATGCACTTCCAAATCTGTGGCAACAACGATGGGAACATAATACATGTATTTAAAAATTGTATTTCCATTTCTGTTGCAGCAGTTTTGGAAGTGTCTAAAATGACTGTACCCATATGTACAAGTCATTGGCGTTTGGTGATGAGTTTTTGGCTCAAGGTCTGCATTTACAGTCACACCAGAGGTCTTAAACTGGGATTAGGACTTGGTTTTATGCAGAGCAGTCAAGTTCTTCCACACTGACTGAATCAATAATTTTCTTTTTGAACCTTGCCTTATACACAGAGGCATTGTCATGATAGAATAGAAAAGGGTCCTGTCCAAACTGTTGCTATAATATTAGAAGCACAAAATTTCCTAGAATATCATTATATGCTTAAACATTAAGATTTGTACTCATAGAAATGACTAAAGTAGTCAAACCTGTTCATTAGAAGGGGGCGACCCAATACTTTTGGCAATATAGTGTACATATATACATACATACACACACATATACATATACATAAAGTCATGGCCAAAAATATGGGAACCCTTGGTAAATATGATCAAAGAAGAAAAAAATCTATCCTTTTGTTGGAGAATAAGAATTTAAAATGGGAGGAAATATTATTATGAAATACAGTATACTATTTATATTAAAATAACTGCTTTCTATTTTAATATAATTTAAATATAAATTAATACTTTTATTTTGCAAGGAAGCTTTAAATTGTAGCATTTATGCTACAAAAGATTTATATTTCAGATAAAGGCTGTTCTTCTGAACTTTCTATTCATCAAAGAAACCTGAAAAAAAATCTATTGAGCTGTTTGCAACATAATAATAATAAATGTTTTTTTTGTGCAGCAAATCAGAATATTAGAATGATTTCTGAAGGATCATGTGACTAAAGTAATGATTTTGCTTTGAAATCACAGGAATAAATTACATTTTAAAATATATTCAAAAAGAAAAGAGTTATTTTAAATAGTAAAAAAAATATCTCAAACTTTGACTGTTTTCGCTGTACTTTGGATCAAATAAATGCAGGCTTGGTGAGCAGAAGAGACTTCTTTAAAAAAATATTATAAACCACCTGTTCAAAAACTTTTGACTAGTAGTGTATAATCACTATTTCGCATTGAATTAAGCCAAAAACATATTCATATTGATAAACACTGATTCAATTCACATAAACAGCATCTTCTCCTGAAATCTCCATTGAAGATCCATTACATGGCGTTTGGCATGCTTCTTGAGCGTGAAAGAGAGCTCTGTCCCACCTACATTTCCTGCCGGTATTGAAAATCGAACCTGCAACCTTCGGGTTACTAGTCCGACTCCCTAAACATTAGGCCACAACTGCCCCTATAATTATTCATCACTTCAACAGTGAAGGAAGTGCTCTTTGTATGCTTGTCTCTCTGCTTTGCTTTCATTGTGTTCATATGTCTTTACAGATGTTGGAACGTAACTGGTTGACCATTAGAGATGAAGCACTGTCAGTGTTAGACGGCAACAGTGGGCAGTTCTTGCCCGAAGATGAAAATCTGAGAGAGACAGGAACCTGGGGCCAGTTTACACTGTGGCAGCAGGGTAAAATATATAATTAATGTATAATATAATTACATTTACCAACAAATTCCTTATATAATTGCACTTGATATAAATCCATCCACATGTTTCCCAACAGCTTGTCCTATGTAGGGACACAGGGATGTTGGCGCCTAACCCAGGATTTTCTTTTTAGTGGTTCTTGCTTTTTTAAGGTGCAAAATTTTGCATCGCAAATCCATTAGGAATCCGTGCAATCAGGCGTGAATTCACAGCGTTGACCAACAACCTGCTTAATTTAAAAGTGACTTCTTTGTGAGCATTTCAATACATATTAACCTTTTTATTGACTGTAAAATTCTTCTGCAATTAAGACCACACCTTTATTTAGAAAACCATTGGCGAGCACAAAATTATTTGAATGAGAAAATAATTTTACATGTAATCCACATGGTTTTTCAGCTACAAGTTAAAACAGAGTCACTTCATTTAGCAACCTAGTGTGGATTACATTGAATTTGCTAGAGTCTCGGGTGGTGTTACTGGTTTTTTAAATATCTAATATTGAGACACTTTTGGGGAAAACACAATGTGCATGCAAGTTTTACTCTTTCTCAGGTCGAAAGGTTGCTGCTGCTTGTCGCTATGTCCCTAAAACCTGTGGTTTGCTGGAACGTTACCCAGAGGCCACTAGCTGCAAAAGAGGCCAGGTCAGTCACCAGAAATCAATTACAGTTGTACGCTCCTGCCTAGCTGTACTTTTAATTTAGCTTCACCATGTCTACTTTTTACAATGCTTATTTCTGTTTGTTAACTGTTGCCTATTCATTTAAATCTTCCTCTTTTAGATCAAATTTTCAGTAATGCAAGCTGGTACTCATGTATGGCCTCACACTGGTCCCACCAACTGTCGTTTACGAATGCATCTAGGCCTCGTCATCCCTTCTAAGGGATGCAGGATTCGTTGTACAAACCAAACCAGGTCAGTTAAATCATAGAAACACAAGTTTACACACATTGATTAAAACTGTATTAACTACAAAGCTTTTAAAATGTTTCACTATTGACAACTCCATTTCCACTCCAGCTAGTTGGTTACAGGGTTTTAAATGAAGCATCAAATGTAAATAAAAATTGGCGAGTAGAAGAACCTTGGATAGTTGGTTTATTTTTATTTATTTTTTTGGAAATAATGTGTGGCATGGCTATTATTATTTAAAAATGTATTCAGTGAATGTTGATTGTCTTTCAGGGAGTGGGAAGAAGGAAAAGTGTTAATATTTGATGACTCATTCGAGCATGAAGTCTGGCAGGAAGCAGAAAGCTACAGACTCATCTTCATTGTGGATGTCTGGCATCCAGAACTCACCCAATTACAGAGGCAGACTCTGTCACCAATATAGACATTTTGCTCAAAAACTGAGTTCTGAAAAGTTGGTCAACCGCCAATCTGAGTGACAGATTTACTGTCCTTAGCCAATCACAAATATCATAAATCACAAATATCTATTGCGCTGTCCTGTGGGTAATGATTACAAGGCTATGTGAATGTGTAAGTCTTATGAAAAACAATCATACTGATAGTTGTAAATAATATAAGTGTGATTTTTGTAAAACAAAGGATGGATTTAGAAGTTCAAGGGTTTTAAAAAGACAGTTCACCTAATATTCAGTATCTTAATTCTGGTAAAGCAAATACGATTTGTAATCACGTTTCAGAAGCATGTTTTTAGGGCTCAACAGTAAACAGTAAAATGAAAGATACAGTAAGGATTAAAACATACATTTTGAGATTTATATCTTAGGTTAGATTGAAGGGTTACCTTTAGTAAAATAACAGTACAATGAGATGCATGTTATGGGACCAATGAAGAGATCAGAATATGAGAGAATGAGTTGCATTTGCTCTTTCTTTCTAAAAAAAAATTTAAAAAAGGAGACCTCAGTCACTTTTTATAGAAATATGATTGAACATTGCACTGTTTGTTGTGGGTTACTTTATATATGTGTGTCCAGGTGAATACATAAATGAGTAGATGTGTTAGCTATAAGAGATGAGTGCACAGCCATGAAAAATCACGTGCCTTTTCCAACCTTGGAAACTATTCAGTTATTGGTTAACAAGTCCAGGTCATCAAACAAAAGAAATATGACTATTTTGTTTTTTGTTTGTTTTTTGTGAAATGTGATGTGGATATGCTTTCTTCAGATTCACTGCAAGCACACATTTTATTAACACTACAAATTCTACAAGATTTTTGTATACATGTTTGTTTACATAATTTCATCATGCAAAAATGTTTGTTCTTTGTATTGTTTGAGAAGTATTCAATTTTGATGTCTGAAAAAACAATAATAATAATTTATCTCAATTATAATTCAGTTTGATTCATTTTCATGAAGTTCCAAACTGAAAATTAAATAATACTAATTAAAAAGAAAAAAAACACTAATAAAGACTTCAGTACATTAAAACAAATTCATCTAATCAAAAAAATAGATCTGTTCAAATGCACTTTTAGGTCCAGTGTATTCAGGTTTGTAGTTATAGATCAAAGCTTTCTCCTCTTCCTCTGTACTAGGAAAGCTGTGAAAACTTTTCCTCGCTGTAAAAGCAACAAAAGGAAGAGAAAGGTTACTCTGTGAAGGTATAACTTCTTAATTTGTAAATTCATTGCATTAAAGGAATCAAATTTCATTAAGAGCTAATAAAAACACATTGTATGTTGCTCAGTAGTAGTAGTATTATTATTAACCATACCTTCATTCACAAAAAAGTAAGCCATGTAGAATGTGGTCTTAATGGCTGAAGGCGTGTGGGGAATATAGGGCCGGGTCCACTCAAAAGCATTTTTCTCTGGATGCCACTGAGTAGCGTAGATAGGGAAATCATATGCTGTGGGTATGCATAAAAAAAAACAGTACGATGACAATGTTGCTCAATAGAAATAGGCGAAAAGCACAGTCTGTATTCTTCCTCTATCAATCCATCTGATTATCATCACTCACCTTCCATTGTGGACACAAACTCATTTTGTCCATCTGTGTTGGTACTCAAAACTCTGTAGAACTTTTTCAGGGTCTCACTCTTGGTAAAGTTCTAGATTTAAAAGTTTGAAAATGCCTCATTTTATTTCATCCAGAAAAAAACAAAAATATACATTAAATTCATTACATGTGATCATTTTATTTTTATTTTATTTTCTGTACATTACCCTTTAAAAATTAACATTGCCATGCATCAGTTTAATATTGCAGTATTGAATATATTTCCCTGTGAGAATTAAAACATTTCACTGTCGCCTCTGTTTGATCAAATTTCTATCACAGACATCATGATGTGCGTTGGCGTGTATACTGTATTCTAAATAATGTCTGGTGATACTGTAAAGTGATAAACTATTACTAAATTCAGTGAATACATTCCAAACAATCTAATGTATTCGACCAGGGGTGTCAAACTCAGTTCCTGGAGGGCCGCAGCCCTGCAGAGTTTAGTTCCAACACACACACACACCATGTAGCTTTCAAATAAGCCTGAAGGACTTGATTAGCTGGATCAGGTGTGTTTACTTAGGGTTGCATCTAAACTCTGCAGGGCTCCGGCCCTCCAGGAACTGAGTTTGACACCCCTTTATTTGACACAGTTTTCTAAGATATGAAGGTGTATTCTTTTCCTGTTGTGTACAACTGGTTACCAGTAAAGCATACAATATTAAATTATTAAATAAAAAGTTGAATAAAATGTAACTTGTTAATCATTTTTATTTTAATAACGTTAATCACTGGTTTATACATTTTATTAGAAAGCAGAAATCAAGAGATTTATTTTTATTGCCATACCAGCATCTATGGCTATTTTCATGGCAAGAGCAATGTATTTTAAAACAAACATCTAGTAGTAACACAGTAGTAATTGGTTTCAAGAAATAGTTGTTGAATGGTGATAGTAATATTTGCTACTCTACCTCTGTAGTAAGACTCCACTGATGAGAGTTCTCTGTGAGTGGTTCTGTTTCCAGTGATTTCATAAGGTCTTCAGGGAAGTCTTTGAACAGTCTACTGTCTCTAACATCTAAACAACATTGGATAAATTAATAATATTTATACATCTATGATGGCTATGACACTTATTCTTAAAATATTTTCACGTATTTGAGAAATTTATACTAGCTGCACTGCAGTGGCACCATGATAATAACATGTTACATCACAGAGTACCAAGCTAATAATCCATTTTTGTGAAATTCATGACTGGAAATAGGCTGATAATGTTACTTGCATTAACCCTTATGTAAATATATTTGATTTTACAGTTAAATGGTATAAAACATGGCTTTACCATCTGTGAAGTTCAGTGGCAAGGCAATACCACTAGTGTTGGTGTGGGACAACAGCAACTTCCCACTTGTTAGCAATGAGAGGAGTTCCAATCCTAAACAGGTTCCCCATACAGGGAAATAATCACCATTTGAATTGGCCTGTTAACACACAAACATATCTATAAATTACACCAACATATTGTATTGTATTCCTATTACACCAACATAAATAAGAGCAATGCCAAACAACAAAATGCAGTGCATATGTGTGTGTGTGTGTGTGTGTGTGTGTAAAATGAAGATCATTATGACTCTTCATGAATTTTTCCATTGCTCAGGGGTTAAAGTTTTGCCAGCCCTCTTTTATAGCTCATAAACACAAATCACAAAACTGACTATAAACCCAAAGTCTGACCTCTGCATATTCATTTAGAATTGTACTTTATTTCACAATTTCTACAATTTTAACTTGTTTCTATTTGACCTTACTATCAATGCTGCTCAAGTGCTGCTTAATTTAAAAAAAAAAAAAAAAGTACTTTGGATACATTGTTTTGCTGAATATTTGTACCAAATAGACCATTTGTACACAAACCTCAAGAGCAAGTCTGTAGAAAATGCCAGCTGCTTTGGAATAGCCAGATGATTCTAAACTGACCCCACCTCCAGGAAAAAGGATTCTAGAGAGAGGGAGAAAAGGTGTCACAAATCCCTTATTGTAATCACTGCTATAATTATAAAAATAAAAACTTTGCTTACCCATTTATGGAGTTGAAGAGCCTTCTGTACTCATCATCAGACTTATTTATCCTAAAGACATTTTTAAAAATAAGTTGCAATTTTGTGAAACTTGCAGTCTTGCACATTCACAGAAAAAGGCTTACTTCCGCGTTAAAAAAATGCTGTTTTATTCATTCATTATTTAATCAAAGCAGAGCTATGTAACCTTGTTTATAAACTTTAAGACAAGTTGTAGTACATTTTCTTATATGAATATTTCCCAACTACAATAAACTGTTGCATCATAACATAATACTATTGCAATAAATGTTACTTACAAAAAAGTACTATTAACGAATGACAGTTATGTTTCACATTCCATACTGCTTCCACTTTCACAAAATTGTAGGCAGTATGCAGTAAATACTGCGCAGTATGCAGTACTCTAGTAAGCCACTGTGAACTCGATGTTCGGTGCAAGTGGACAAGGAGAGACAACACCGTTTCTCATTTTAAATAAATAAACCCTGCATGTTTACAGTGAAGGCAGTTTATCTTACATCAGGGGCACAACACGAGCGCCGGCAGATTCCAGAAACTTAACGTAGGACGCCGCAATATACGAGTTTCTATGAGGCGGCGGGTCATACACTTCCTGGGCGAGAACACCTAGACATGATTTAGACATGGTTTACTTCATGAAATATGTAATGATAATACAGTTGAAACTAGCATGCACTCTATTTATTACAGCTTTGCAACACACCTATTATTGGTCTTTCATTCGTTTTAATTGGTGTTCCGATATGGTTAGCAAACACGGCATTTAAAAATGTAAAAAGGCAGGCAAGGTAGATGTGAATCATGTTTTCTTTAGATTGGAAATGTTGTGCTTCCCCATGGCATGTGACAAGTTCCTTCTTCTTCTTCTTCTTCTTCTTCTTTTGGTTTTATGGCGGGTTGCGAACCAACGTCAAAGGTGCATACCGCCACCTACTGTGATGGAGTGTGAAAAGAATGAATACTCCTATATCCTATTATATAACCCACTATTCTTAATAAATCTGATGACTGCATTTATTTGTTTTCCTGAATTTGGACCATCATTTAATAAGCTGGTTATAGTGAATTCCTGGCACCCTACTGCTTGTAATGCTTCCTTAAGAATCCTCCTTTCTTTTTAATAAGCCTTACATTTTTTTCAAAACATGTTCTACAGTCTCCTCTACTAAACAGACATCACATAAACCTGTGTTATGCTTCCCTATAATGTGTAAAGTATGATTTAGATTTGAATGTCCTGTTCTTAAATGTGTGAAAATAACTTGTTCTCTTCTACTTAAGTTGTGAAATATTTTTTTACTTTCTTTATGGTTTTTTGGACTTTGTAATAGTGCCGACCTGTATGACATGAGTTCCAAACTGTCTGCCATTTCTTATTGCACGCTTCTAAATTTTTTTTTTTTTCCTTCTGATCTACTGAGTGAAATGTTTATATTTGGTTCTTTCATTTTTAATGATTCTTTGGCTATTTTGTCTGCTTCCTCATTACCTTGAATTCCCACGTGTGCTGGAACCCACATAAATCAAATTATTATTCCCACCTGTCGTAAACTGTATAACCTGATCATGATTTCTGTTAAAATGTCAGTTCTATTTGTTTCCAATGATTGTAAACTCCCAAGGACTGCCACTGAATCAGAGCATATTATTACTTTATCAGGTCTAACTTCATAAACCCACTCTAGTGCCATTAGAATTGCTGTCATCTCAGCTGTATATACTGATGTACCATCTGTTATCCTTCCAGCCTTCCTCACCTTAATCTCTGGAACATAGAATGCAGTCCCTGTCCTTCCAGTATCTATACTCTTTGAACCATCTGTATATATTTGAAGAAATGAGTAGTGTGAATTTATATACTCATTTACATATGTATTTATACTAACAGCTTCAACCATTTCCCTTCTGTTCTCGTGTAATTTTATGTCTATTTCAGGTTGAGCTAGTATCCAAGGTGGAATTGGTGATATTACTACTATTGGTGCAAATGATTTTGAGTCTAGACCATCTTCATTAACCCACCCCTTTATTTTCCATGCAAAGCCTTTACCTGTTGCATTTAAAATTTCCCAGCAATCATTCAGGACTTCCCTTACAGGATGATTATCTCTTTGTCCCTGTAAATTTATCCAGTATGCCATAGCCAGTTTTTGTCTTCTTATAAATAATGGCATTTCTGATGTTTCTACTTGCAATGCTGCAATGGGTGTGGATTTAACTGCTCCTAAAATGAGTCTTAATGCCTTAGCTTGCATGACATCTAGTTTCTTTAACAACGTTGACGATGCTGACTCATAAAGAATGCATCCATAATCTAATGTTGATCGCATAAGACCAACATAAATGCCCTTTAATGACTGTTTGTCAGCACCCCAATCTTGTCCTGCTACTGCTCTCATTAAATGAAAAACTTTACCACATTTATTTAGTATATAATCTATATGGTCCTTCCAGATTAATTTGTCATCAAACCACAATCCTAGATACTTAAATGTTGACACTTTCTCTAAAGAAGACCCATATAATTTTAGC
This sequence comes from Tor tambroides, assembly GCA_021397915.2. Lineage (NCBI taxonomy): Eukaryota > Metazoa > Chordata > Actinopteri > Cypriniformes > Cyprinidae > Tor > Tor tambroides. The sequence goes on along the minus strand of JAFVLL020035141.1, from coordinate 15,536 downwards.
ATTTTATTCTCTTTAATTTTCTTCCTTGTAAATATCTGGTAACATGTTTTAGATATTGAGAATCTGAATCCCCATTCTAATGACCATTTCCCAACTACTTCTATAGCTTCTTGAATTTTATCCATATTAAAAGATATATTCCTTCCTCTTTTCCACATTATTCCATCGTCTGCATATAAGCCAGTGCTAACTCCCGGAGCCACTTCTCAAAAAATATCGGAAATCATAATATTAAATAATATAGGACTAATCACACTTCCCTGGGGCGTTCCATTTTCCACACTTAGAGTTTGAGATACTTCACTTCCCACTTGAACTTGAATTGTTCTGTCAAATAAAAAACTTAAAACCCAATTAAACATTTTTCCTTCTATTCCAATTCTCTTCATTTTAATAAGTAATCCCTCTTTCCATAACATGTCATATGCCTTTTCCATATCAAAGTAAACTGCCACTAATCTCTCTTTAACTGCTATAGCTTTCTTTACATCTGTTTCCAGCTTTACTAATGCATCTAATATTGATCGGCCTTTCCTAAAACCATATTGATTAGGTGCCAACGCTCCCTTACTCTCAAGTACATAATTTAACCTATTTACAATTATTTTTTCCATCAGCTTACATAAATTTGACGTAAGCGCAATTGACCTGTAATTCCCTGCTATCGATGCATCTTTCCCTGGTTTAGCTATTGGAATTATTATTGCATGTTTCCATGACCTTGGGATTCTTCCTTCTAGCCATATCTTATTATATAAGTCCAATGCTACTTTAAGAATTCTATCATTTGCGTATTTGAGCATAATGTAACAAATTCCATCTCGTCCAGGTGGTGTTTGTTTTAACCTATGTAACTGTGACAGTTCCAGCTCGCTTCCGCGTTTATGACGTCATGTGTTTGGGTATTTTTTTTAAAGGTATCAAACGAATGTTTGCAGTTAATAATAATAACAGTAATAATAATAATAATAATAATAATAATAATTAACATACTAAATAACATAAATACGAGGGAGGAATTCTAAATAGTATTGCAATATTGGATGTAAAGTAGGGACATTAAATTGCAAAGAGCCTTTCCATAAATGGTTGAAATTAAATGAAAATATTTTTAATACTATTTTTTTTTCAGTGACTTCATTTGTCATTTATTTGAGTGACACCTGTCCGACCGTTCAAGGAGCAGTTAATACATATTGCATGCAAAACTGTAAAACATTAGGAATAGACCCTTGTTACTGTGATATAACATTTATAGCACCTTATTTCCTAATATTACCTCGGCTTTCAAAAAAAAAAGAAGAAGCTGTGATGGGGTTTCTAATAGCCATCTTGTGTGTGTGTGTGCTGTGTTGTGTTTTTCCCCCTAATACAGCTGAGTGAGTGACTGTACATCATTTTCTCCTGTTGCTGCTGTAACCCATTTATCTCTATTTTTTCCTGTTTTGAAAAGCTGTGGAAATGCAAAAATATATATGTTTACAGTTGAAGCAAAGAGGAATGCAAAAATATGTTTGCTATGATCTCTCCTATATCTTGTTAATGCAGATGTTTACACTGCTTTACTTAGCTGTTTTATGAATCTGACACTTTACAAACAGACTATGTTGTCTGTATATTTCACCATTTTCCCCTCACATTTATGACATGCTTAGAACCTTAAGCAAGGTAAGACATGCAGCCTCCCGCTGAAATGCAGCTGACTGTTAAGCAGTGTTATGTTGGAAAAAAATAGTGCTTTATATCGTAATATTTGCTCTGTTACCTATTGTGTCATTTTCAACTGTTTCAACTGCTTGTTCTTGTTGGGCCATAGGACTCTTGTAGCCGCTCTTGCATTCTCATGTAATTAATGTCATCGTCCTGTTGGAAGGTGAACCTTTGACCAAATCTGAGGTCCTGAGTGCTCAGTGTTAGGCTTTTTAAAATGATATCATTAGGATGGTGTTATGCAGAAGATAAGTGATGCCTTGTTTCCTCTACACATGACTCTTAAGGCCAATCCACACCGCACAGACAGACGCCAACAAACACATTTGTTAGGTTTTGTTGAATCAGTGTGTTACCCTTTCGCTGTCTGTTGCCATTGGTTGGAGTTTGTTTTCACCCAACTGAACATGTTCAGTCAGTGTTTGTTGGTGTCTTTTGGGGCAGTGTGAACATGATAGCTATTTCTCATAAAATTCTAAATGCAACGGCCAACTTGGTTGATGCCGCCTGTCTGTGCAGAGTGAATGAGGTTCAATATACCAGAGAATCTAGTTTCTCACAGACTAAGAGTGTTTGCCTCTGGCTTGCTCAGTTGGGGACACTTAAGTTCTAGCGATTATCGTCAATTTGATTTCACACATACTATTTAAACTAAACTGAGCTAGACAATGATGTCTCTGAATTCAATAATGAAATGCCCTTAACTGAAAATTGAGTGTTTAATCTTATTATCATACATTACTGACACTCTATCCTCCAATTTGATACTGTTAAGTGCTTTGACACAATCTGTATTGTTAAAAGCGCTACATAAATAAAGGTGAAAGGTGACTTTTGCAAATTCCAAACATGACTCCATGGGTCTTCCACTGAGGAAAGGCTTCCAACTGGTGATAGCCATAAGCAGGTTTCTTCCTTGTCCACAGCTGATTTCTGAAGCTCTGAGAGTGACCATCAGGTTCTTGCTCATCTCTTTCACCAAGGTCCTTCTCCACAATTGCTCAGTTCTAGGAAGAGTCCTGATTGTTTCAGACTTTTGCAGAATTATAGAGACCAGTGTGCTCTTGGGATATTTCAATGCATTCTCACAATCCTATAGTACATGCAGACCAATACTTCCATAATTAAATCATAACACTAATATAAGTCAGTATTCAATATTTCCAGACATACAGTATCTCCCTCTCCTAAAACCATTCAGTGGTACAATTCCTTTACTTTGTGCTAATCTTTTGGTAATCATTCTTTCCATTATCTTTTTTATGTGTGCCGTGTTATTAGGCCTATAGTTCAATGGATTTGATGGGTCATTCCCTGATTTCCTGGTTCACTGCCTCTTTCTATCCAGTTGGTAACGTTCCTTCTTTATACACTTTATTATAAAAAACTAGAAGCTTCATAGATACTAGAACACCTACATTTTAAATAATATATATATCAGATTTCATCTTTCACATGAGATGTTGCCCTTCACCATCATTTCTGCTTTCTCTTCATCGGACACTGCTGCATTCTCCTGTAACATCAGAATGGGATATTTCCATTTTCTCCGGATTCCTCTCGTCTCATGCTCCTAATCATTTCAATTCAATACAAAAGGGCTGCCTTTTTGCGGTCAGTTTTGCCTTTACTTTTGCTTGCGCTTGCTAATGTTGTCAAATGTCAACAGTTCCTGTGGTTTAAAGTGCTTTATATTTTGAAGTCATTCTGGACGCTTAGTTTGTATTCTGTTCTGTTGTGTCTGCATTTACATTTCCTGTTCATCATGGTTTCTTTGTCGATTCATTGTCATCACCTAAGGTCTACTATAGTCATTAACTGGGAATTTAAAGGACAACATGACTGATTTTCAACAAGTAATATATGTAAATGACGAGTGCATGCTCTTTCTCCATGTTACCTGCACCCATGTATCCCTGTTTATTTGTCAGCAAAGTCAGTTGGATGATGTTTTGCATCCTATACATACATTTACATATACAAAATTATGTCTCCTACAACTCCCTACTTCAACAACTGTATCATATATTTAATTACATTTTGAAAATTGAGTTCTTTTTCATATCATATTTTTCGTAAGTTATTGCCAATGTCATTTCCAGTCAAACCACATTTCATACTGCAAGTCTTTGAGTGGCAAACAGCCTATAAATATTTAGCTTGCTAAATATTTCTTTGGCATCGACGCTTCTCTCTTTGGTAATTCACACTCATGTGAACGAGCACCGATTAGCCCCAGATTTGGAGCTTTGGTCTGCGATCTGCAAAAAAATGTTGGCAAGTGAAAATCAGGCCTAAAATTGTGTAGTGTATACCTGACATTGGGGCTCGTCACAGAAGAACTATCCGCACAGCCATCTGGCACAGGTTTTATGCCAGAGGGCCTTCCTGATGGAGCCCAGCAATGAGAGTGTGCAACCCTGCTGGGACACACACACGCGCTTACTTGTTTTATCCATCTCTTAGAAACATATTTAAACAATCATTTGCAACTGCAGTGATGGTTATGTTTAGGGGTGGACCCACAGGCTTGCTTTTTTTCTAAAAATCATTCAAAATCACCAGGTTGGTTTGTTTGTTCTTGTTCCTAGCGTAATGCATTATAATCCCACATATTAACATCCTGTTTCCAACCACACCTTAAATTTTTATTAACCTACTCATATCTAATTTCATGTCTTTCTTCCAGAATCATCTGTCAGACTTCTGTGATTGTCTGCAAAGTTTTAACCGTATAATGCATCAACTAACAACGGTTGCTCAACAATCTAATTCCATGTGAGAGCTGCATTCAAAGTTTGGTGCTCAAAAAGCGACCAGTGCATCTGGGATGCAGAACAAACTGGTCCGGCCCCTGCCTCTTGCACCTTGTGGTTCTTACCCCCACAGTGCAATGTGTAATTTAAAATATGGATAAAACAACTATGAAAATTCAATAAATTCAATACAAATACATATTCCTTCATATTTAAAAGTTAATTTGTGTTAATCGTGTAAGAAGTTAGTCATGTAATTTGTAATCAGTAGACTACAATTTGTAAGTGCTCTACCCAAGCACTGGAAACAAGTTTGGTTTTAGTTAGTTATTTGATTCTATAAAACGGTGCGTGGCGTCACTTGTGATTAAGTCTGGGTGGGACCTATTGTGACTCTACCTCACAATTTCTACAGTTAATAATATGCTAAAATCAGTATGCCAAAAGACTAGTATGTCCAAATTCATATTCTCCCATGAGGCCACAGGTCAGGTACATCAGGTGACAGTAACAGCATGGCAAATGTTGTACATCAGAATTTCATACTACCCAATGGGCACCCATATTATTCATACTATATAGCGCTCTCGGTTACTTACGTAACCTCGGTTCCCCGAAATGAGGGAACGAGACATTGCTATGGGAAATACATTTTCCTCGAATACTACTGAAGCCTTATTGAATCACGCCAGTGAAACTGGCCAATGGCGTTCAATCGCGCGAAATATGAGCGGGAATCCCACTCTATATGCCACCATACAAATGTCCTGAATAGACATGCCATTTGCCCAGGTTCAGGAGGACGTGAGTCCGCGGGTTGAGTGGGCCCGAACCCTTATCGGACATTCTGCGCCCTTAGAACTGTAAGCCAAAGCAATTGCGTCGACGATCCAGTGTGACAGCCTTTGCTTGGACACAGGATATAAGTGCTCGATATAAGTGCGCACCGCACGTACAGGGCACAGCAGGAGTGTATTAAGCGGCTCCATCCCGGTCGGTGTTTCGGGGCGGAAAGCAGATAGTGATATGACCTGCGCTTTAAATGGAGTCGAAAGCACTTTAGGCACATAACCTTTTCTAGGCTTCAAGGTGAGTCTGCAATCACCTGGCCCGAATTCAATACACGAGTCGTCAATTGAAAGCGCTTGTAGGTCTCCAACTCGCTTAACAGAGGCCAGCGCGAGCAGGAGCGCTGTCTTGAGAGAGAGCGCTCGCAAGCTCGCTGATTGTATGGGTTCGAACGGGGGTCCCGTGAAAGCGTCAAGCACTAGCGCCAAGTCCCAAGTGGGTAGAGTAGAAGGGCGAGGAGGGTTCAGCCTTCTTGCTCCTTTTAAAAACCGTATGATCAGGTCATTTCTGCCGATCGGGCGATTTTCGACGTGCGCGTGAAAGGCTGTTATAGCGGCCACATACACTTTCAATGTGGATGGCATACGACCACTATCAAATCGCTCTTGGAGGAAGGCAAGAGTTATTGGCATTGGGGAGTTGATTGGGTCTTCACCTCTCGATACGCACCAACTAGAAAAAGTTTTCCATTTATGTGCATAAAGACGCCTCGTGGAAGGAGCCCTAGCCTCAGAGATAGTGTTCAACACGCGCTGAGGAAGTGCATCTGTTACTGGCAAGCTCCGTCGAGCGGCCAGACATGAAGGCTCCATGACTCCGGATTTGGGTGCCATATCGTTCCTTGTGCTTGAGAGAGAAGGTCTCTCTTCAGTGGGATAGTCCACGGGGGGGCTACCAGCATCTCCACCAGTTCTGGGAACCACGGCTGATTGGGCCATTTCGGTGCCACTAACAGAACAGATTCCTTTTCCTCTCTGATTTTGCAAAGCACGCGAGGCAGAAGTTTCACTGGAGGAAAGGCATACTTGCGTACTTTCGGCCAGCTGTGAGCTAGTGCATCCACTCCCAGGGGAGAGTGTGTCAGTGAATAAAACAGCGGGCAGTGAGTGTTCTCCGCTGATGCGAAGAGATGCTCCTCTGCCCTGCCGAATACACTCCATCATTCTGACTGTCAGACGGTGAAATCTCCACTCCCCGTGGATTACCCCGCCCCTCGACAGTAAATCCGCGTCGCAGTTCAGGCGTCTGGGGAGGTGTACTGCCCGGATGGAGAGGAGGTGTCGATCTGCCCACAGAAGGAGGTCGCAACAGGCAGGGGGGCGTGGTGAGCACACACAGCGGAGCGAGCGGACTTCTTCAGTGGCTCGTCTTCGGCGCTGGGTGCAGCTTTCCTCCTCCGAGAGACAGCATCAGGAACGCGGCTTTGATTCCGGTGCCGGTGGCCTGCCGTTTCTGTCAGGGCGGGGTCTCTGGCCCTTCGGGCCCTGATGGCGCTTCGGCCATGGCTGTCTTGATCTCACCGCCGGCTCATGTTCGCGCCGAACAGCAGCAGAAGAGGCGTGCGGTCTTCCCGCGCGCTGCGCTGAAGAGGAGCGGGAACGCGCAGGAGGTTTCGCGCCGGCGCGCTTTGGCAGGAAGTGGCTAATGGCCTTCGACTGCTTCTGCGCTTCAACAAAGCGCTCCGTGAACGTCTCCACCGCCGCTCCGAAGAGACCTGAGGGATTCACGGGAGCGTCCAGAAGGGCCGTTTTCTCTGAGTCCTTTAACTCGGTCAGAGTAAGCCACAGGTGACGATCTAGCACCACAAGATTCCCCATATTGCGGCCGATCGCTCGAGCCGTCACCTTCGTCGCTCTGAGGGCCAGATCCGTGGCGCATCGGAGCTCTTTGAACACTTCAGGGTCCGGCCCGTCCTCATCCAGAGACTTGAGCAACTTGGCCTGATACACCTGGAGTATCGCCATCACGTGCAGTGCTGAAGCTGCTTGGCCCGTCGCAGAGAAAGCCTTGCCGGCGAGGTTTGCAGTGGCGCGGCAAGGTTTAGAGGGGAGAGACGCGTTGTTTCTCACTCTCCAGTTCGCCGCGGCTGAAGGACAGAGATGGGCAGCGACGGCTTCTTCCACGGGGGGTAGTTTGACATACTTCACTTGGTCAGCTCCGTCCACAGAAGACAGGAGAGAGGATCCCGGGTTATGCACTCGACTGGTGAGCGCGCCGTTCCACGACTTTTTTATCTCGTCGTGCACTTCGGGGGAAAAGGGGCCGGGTCTCCGTGGGGTGTCCTTTCGGCCGCGATCCGACTGGAGGTACCACTCGTCCAGACGGCTTCTAGCCGGCTCGGCAGGAGGAGCCCACTCCAAACCGAGCTCATCCACTGCCTTGGACAGGACGCTTAGGAGCTCAACATCGCTGTGATGGAGGTCCCCCGCGTCGCTGCCGTGGGGTGCAGTGTAGTCCAGCGGGCTGTTAGACCACTCCTCTCTCGCAGACGCTGCCACCGAAATGGCATCATCCTCCTCTTCAGTGCCCTCCATGGCACCGAAAGACACCACATCTTGAGCGTCGGGGGAGGGGCGGAGATCAGCGGTCATGAAGCGCACTGGAAGGGGACCTGCAGCAGGGGGGTGAGGAGCGCGTGGGCACTGAGCCGGCGCGGGCTCGTCACCCAATCCTGGCAGATCCGCATCAGAAACTCGCGGCACTTTCCTCCTTGGCTCAAAAGAGGCTGCAGAGGAAGAGTGCGGCAGAGTTAGTTGGGGCGAGTTCATTGCCTTGGACGATGGCCACACGGAGCCTGAGAATCCGGAGACTCATATCTCTGCAGTGGGGTCAGTCCGACCCCCCAAGCACCGCCGCGGCATGGGCGCGACCCAGGCAGAAGACGCACGATTCGTGGCCATCAGAAGATTCGATTGGCTCTGCACAGGAGAGGCAATTGCGAGTCATCTTTGCTTCCAAAGCTCACCGGAACACAGCAGGGGAAGAGAAGGCGTGTCCACTGCAGCATGTAGATCACGGTGAGTAGTCTTGTTAATAGGCTTCTTGCTTCTCGTAGAAGGTTAGCTGAAGGAAAAGATTCAGAATGGATGACGTACAAGCACTGCCTTATATAGAGTGGGATTCCCGCTCATATTTTGCGCGCTTGAACGACATTGGCCAGTTTTCTCTGGCGTGATTCAATAAGGCTTCAGTAGTATTCGAGGAAAGGATATTTCCCATAGCAATGTAGAGTGACCGAATTGAAGGGGAACAGCGGTTCTCAATTCCAGTCCTCACGTACCCCCGCTCTGCACATTTTGTATGTTTCTCTTATCGCTTCAGACGTTTGTTCTATTCGAACGTAAGTGCCCTGCGAAGTGGACGTCACCGGATATTCTGCCATGATTCCAGTTCGAAGCAAACGCATATGTTCTATTCAAAGGGCATTAAAGTGTGTGAGACGTGAATTTAAATTGTATTTATTTACAGAGGTATATTATATCACACTTCATGTTTTTCTAGTAAGTTTTGTCTGTGTGTGAAGACGCTGCAGGTGGTGGCGCAGCGCAAATCCGTGAATGAATGTTCCGAAGTGAAGTAAACTTCAACGGATTTCGCGCCCCCAAGGGGTGCCCCGTGGCCACCCCTAGGATGATTTTGCAGTGGGTACTATTAATTTAAATGCATAATGTAAATTCACAATAGTTTATGAAGTGAAAAAAAAAAATGCAGCGCCCGCTGCAGCCACCAAAAAAGATTGTAGATTGGCGCCCACCAGAGTAGCTGCAGAGTAGTAGTCTGGTCACGCGCACACGCGACCACTAAACAGCACTGTGAGATCCGGTGCGAAGCGCGAATTCAGCAACACAAATGACTAGTGATTTAAACTATTTTAAATCCAGATGAAACACCGCTGACAAACAGGAGAAACACTGTGTGCAACGACGATATAGTCAGAACAGGGACGGATTACGAACCGGGCCAGCGGGGCCGCTGCCCAGGGGCCCTAGGGGTGCAGGGGGCCCGTGGGGCCCCTAGCCCAAAACAATTTGCAACGCTTATCAACAATGTATTTTCGTTTGTCTATTTTAGAGGGCCTACATTCTTTGATCCTCTGCCTACAAGGGCCCCTGACCCTATAGGGAGGGCGTTTGGCTGCCAAGGGCCCTTGAATTGTGGTGGTTGTGGTGGTGGTGGTGGGGGGGGTCGGTGCTTTCAGGGGGCCCCCGGCCCTGCTATAGGAACTTTAAAGGGAAATGGGTGCATGGGAGCCTACTTTTAGAAGGCCCTCTTAGGCCCTCCTATTATGGTCCTGGCTTCTGGCTACCAGGGGGTCCTAGGGAGGATGGGGGCTTTGGGGGCTTTTAGAGGGCCCTCTGATTATGAGGGCCCTACTAGGAGGCCCTAGGGAGGAGGGTGTAGTGTACCTTTAGAGGGCCATCTGATTACAAGTAAAATAAGTACAAATAAGCTAGATCATATTGCTTAGTTGATTTTGTTTACCCATGCCAACGGTTGCTAAGGGAAGAAAAGCCATGCTTTTAAACAAGGGTATCGTTAATTTCAGCCCAATTGGTCAGTAATAGCAAATGCACACGGATTTGACAGAAAATTAAGCAATTTAAATGAAGAAAAGAAAAGAATTATATGGGCGTGCGGTAGACGTTTCTAGTGGGCATTCCCAAGTTGAAATCATGGATATGTTTTTCTTGTCGTGGCGCAACGTGTTTTTTTTTTTTGTTTCAATCTGTATTATAGTATGCTTGCCCTCCTAAATCTATATGGCATAAAGTAAAAGAACGAAAAGTAATGTAATAAAAGTAGATCTACAATCGCAAATTTAAACTGATAAAGACTTCCATGAGCCGGCAAGAAGACAAAAGGATCACACAGCTAACGACAACATTAACTGTAGCTACGAAGTTTTAAGGTAGGACAATAGGTTTCATTTATCATTTGCCAGCCGTGGCTCTAGTTGGCAAGAAATTCACAGCACATATTATTTTGAGCGCATCATATTTCTTGTTGGGTCTATTTGTTGCACCTTATACCATCGTCAGATTTATACATGTCAACTTGCATCTGGCAAGCTAACGCCCGGCCACCTCTCAACTACATGAGCGCACTTCTCCACAACATTCTGACAACCCACGTGTAAACCTGCTGTTTATCTAAGTTATTGGTTTATTAAATATGACACGGGTGGGTAGTATTTGTGATTTCGCTTACTTTACCATTTCATTCTGTTGGTGTCCTTGAATTTATTTGTTCCTGGCCCTGCGCATGATATGACTGCCCCCTAGCTACGAGGATGTAATTGTCTTCTTTGGGAAAGCTGCAAAGCAACAATTGCAGATTATAACAGGTACATGGCATTTTGGTTCACTTTTATAGACATTTCCATTTCTATTTCGAACTAGCACATTCTGGATAATTCAAACAAATAATGTTTGTTATGGTACGATCTGGTTGTGCTACGTTGCTACCTGTCTCTATAAACAGAGATGGGTAACCTGGTGCTAACATTAACGTGAGGTAATGGCATTAGGCTGTACTGATTATAATTTGAGATCCAACTTACTGTATCAACTTAAGCCACCTTCTTTTCACTTTTTCCGAGGTAAAAAGCGGCAAAAGATAGTTTTGTCAACATCATTCTGCTTTTACAACACGGTACGCGTACGCCGCACTAGTTTGGACCCACAAGTGGCATGATGACGTAACAACTAGCCATCCCAGACAATGCTGGCGTTTTTGTCATTATTTACGCACCTTCATAACACTAACGTTAACTGCACCATGGTATTGTGTCAGAAATGTCATGGGATATTCATATCGAATTTTATTTAATAGACATATATTAAATGTATTAAAAGAGTAATGGAATATAATTTACAGTGATTAGTGTTTGTGCATTTATGTATAGACCGTTTTTCATATAAATACCAAATAAAACCCATATAGTTACATTTTTACCATGGTATTGATGTGCTATATATGTGTGGTTTTAACGAGTATATTGAGAAAAGCAAACAAAACACCTTCAGAGTGCGCGCATACATTACGTGATGGTCTAGAAGGTTAGACTAGTGCGCATGCGCATTTATAGTGCGTTCTTTCACTGCATGAATCAGTCTATTAAAATGCATTTAGAATTATCACATTATTCAAGATATGGGGCAGAAAATGTATATATTTATATAATTTCATATATCACACGAAGAGTGACGTTTTTTCTCCAAAAGTCAGCATAATTACAAATGTGATATTGATTTTATACAACAGTTCAATAAACAAGAAGTTAATATGAGTTTTAGACACCATATATATATATATATATATATATATATATATAATCATATTATTACATTAACCAGAACCAAATGTAAATACGTATAACACACATTAAGTGGAACTTTTAATCATTTTATTTTTTATTTCATTATTTTGGTGTGCCACCCCAAGATTTGCTGTGGCCTCATCTGGCCACCCCTATTAAAATTTTCTGGGGGCGCCACTGTCAGGGAGTAGGGAGCAATGGACACTGTGTAGGGATCATGTCAATCGGAACACAGTTCTTGCACGGAGCTCGCTTCTAACGAGCTGATGATCTGATCAGGTGTGTTAACAAAGAGAGACATGCAAAATATGCAGAGCGGGGGTACGCGAGGACTGGAATTGAGAACCGCTGCACTAAATAGAACATGGATCTCCATCCCTGCTCCTTGAGGGCTACCGTCCTGCAGACTCCAGTTCCAACCCTTGCTCCAACACACCTGTCTGTAATTATCAAGTAGCCCTGAACACCCTTAGCTGGTTCAGGTGTGTTTGATTGGAATTGGAGCTGAAATCTGCTGGACCGTAACTCTCCAGGAGCAGAGTCGGAGACCCCTGATATACATAGGCTACATGCTTTTTAACAGTTGTGAAGTAGGTTCAAATTCGAATGTAGTACTGCAATTTCATTTGGCCTAATTTTTCTACAGTGGAAGGAAATAGAGATGCGTCGTCTATCTTTTTTTTTATATAGCCTAATACAAATAAATATATTATTCTATATGTAGTTCAGAATGAATATGATCAGAAGAAGCTATGATTTACAGGAATTTTAGAACCACTAAGGGGTGTTAGGCTATAGCCTACCTGGATTTCTTTCTTTCTTTTTGTTTTATTTTTTTATTATAAAGACAACAACAGGTCACATGGCTCAGCCAATCATAACCAAGGACCGGAATTAGTTTTTATAAGTAGAATTTTATTTGGTCCTGTCAGCAGAATGTTATGAATAGACAAACACACAAATTCCCGAAACGTATATTGTTATTTATTTCTCCACGGCAGCATGACAGAGATATGAGCGCCAGTTTCCAAGCATAAGAATCGACCAGCCGGTTCTTCCGTTTCAGAGGACTTCCGTGTTTACATGTCAGCAGCGGGCACTGGTCCCTCATGGCTTTCATTAAGAGGAAGGATCGCAGCAAAGAACGGTATTGTGCATTCATATTTTAACTGACACTTTGTTTATACCGACATCCCAGCCGGATCAGGAGGGTGTTCTCTCTCAGGTTGACTTCAGGCCTTTTGTGTCACTTTAGCTCGCTGGATCGTCCTCCTCATAGGCCAGTAAACACAACACATGTATCAGTGTTTCGCGTAGCGTTTATGTTGGAGTATGCATGCATGCATGCATGCACATTTAAGCCTTTCTTGTTAATACTTTTATTTTGACCTTAATTAACATTTTTCTTAGTATCGGGTGAATTGTTTAGGGAGAAAGAGCGGTGTCCGATTCATTTGTATTATTCCCGGTCCCAATTGTTTGTTTCAAGCGTGTGAATATTCTCCTTATAGCAGTAATGTTAAGACTCACAATCGCATTGTGATCGCAATACGGATTTTTGACTATATATATATATATATATATATTTATTTTTTTTCTGCAGTTTAAAATAAATTGTGATTGCACTCACATGATATGAGGATTGTTGATGTCACACGACCAGCTGTGTCATACAGTAGACTAGACTTATTTTTATATTTATTAATTTTAGTTCCTTCAGGCCGTGCCCAGGGCACTTTACTTAAAGTCGCTGTGAAATTAAAATGGACGATTTTTTTTTTTTTTTTTTTTATATATATATATATATATATATATATATATATATATATATAGAATGTTGCAGTGTTTTATAAATTACTTCTCTCACATCATCATTTTTAAAAAGTGCCCTAGTTATCTTTAGTTAAAAACATTGCTCCTTTGCAACATCTCTGATTGTCGTCCTTGGTGTGAACAGACCTTTACTGAGTGTACATTGAAACTATGAATTTTTCATTATAATTTGAAACCAGAGGGATACTTTACCCAAAATTGAATATGCTCTCATCATTTAGAGAATTAGTTAGCCAGAAGTGATTTTCGCTTTATCCTCTGGCTTTGTATGGGTTCCCATCGGGATCATTTTGTTTATGAAGCATTTATAAACGTTTGGGCAACTGTTCTCTTGCATTATATAGACCCACAGAGATAGAAAGGGTTTTTTTTTTTTTTTTTGCTAACAATTTGTTCATCTAAAGAATGTACCTCATACATCTGGGACGGGATGAGGTTGAGGAAATGATGGTCGGACCATCCTTTTAAAGACACCTAATGAGAAGTTTCTTATAGGATTCCAACATAACAAAACAAATTAGATCTTAAAACACAGCTGCCAATAATACAGGATAAATGTCCAATGGCATCATAAGATATCTGCCAAAAAAAAAAAACACAAAGATAATTTAAAGTAAACCCTTAACATTTTGAAAACTCATTGTACACATTGAAAAACAAGTAATCTAATCTTTATCAAAACCCTACATCTTATTTGATCTCACTGGGGACTTTCAGGAACATTTACCCATTCCTTTAGAAGTGTATCACTTTGGACAATGGGGAAAAACATTTTAAACATTTGTCATTTGTTCATGTTTGTGTAGATTTTCGCTGCTACTGCTGGATCTGGAGGAACATTATTTTGAACAGCACACTGCATATAATCTGACCAGCAGAGGTCCGGAGGCAAACAGGTGCGCTAAATAACTGATCTTGAATAATTTATTAGGGAAATGCAAGATGTTTTCAGAATATGACACTGAATTGCTTGGCTGTATGTTTGTCAGATGGAGAGTCAACTCCAAAAGTTGATTCCTTGACTTTGAATAGCCCTTGTGCCAGAGTCAATTGTAAAACAGGAATCAATTCTTGTTGACTGTGTTGATGTGTCTGAAATAATACAATAAGAAATTGGGTGTATAGCATGATGTTGAACCCTTATGTGAAGGCATACTTCCTAATTCATTGATCCCCCCCCCCAGTTCACACCTTAGTTGGTTTATAAGAATAGTTCAACCAAATGTAACATTTGTCATTTACTCACCCTCATTTTGTCTTCATATTTCTCTCCACGAAAAACAAAAGTGGATTGTCAGAGGTGCTTTTTTCCATAGAAGGAACTGGACTTGTTCTGAAAGTGATAGAAAGCATCGTAGTATGTTATAACTTTTATGGTGCATTATAGGTCTTCTGAACCCTTACAATAGTTTTGTGTTGAATACACAAAGCTGTTTCATTGTTTGCTGAAATTCTTCCCCTCCTCTGTATAAGTCAGAATTTGTCACTAAAAATCTCTTTTTTTTTGTTGTTTATACAGACAAACTAGTGGCTCGCTAAAAATCTGTTCCAAATCAGTCATTTTTGAACCCGATGATGCTATTAAGCCCATTTTAAAGGTATTATCTTCATATCACCGAGTTTAGTTGCTGTTTTCCTTGTTCTACAATAAGTAAATGTGTTTCTTGCAGATTCTTCTGAAAGACTGCAAAGGAATAGCAGCAGTGGAGGAAACGGACCACAACCCTTTTATAGAGTAATACTGATGATTAATGTTCACAAATCGTTTTTGTTTGATGTATTCTGGTTTAGTGCAATTTTGATAAATATTTTTTTTTTTCCCAATTCCTTTTTGTGTTTGCAGAAGTAAACCTGCCTCTATTCTTATAGAAACCAAGCAGGTGAGTGTGCCTCACAGTTCCTCTTAATTCTTTAATATCTATAGCCCTGCAAGTTTCAGGTTTTTTTTTTTAAATTTTTTTCTTCCCCCCCTTCAGATTTATCTAATTAAAGAAGACAATGTGGTTGCTCCATATAAATATGAAAGGGTGAGTTCATATTATTTTTTTTCTTTTTTTTTTTTTTCTTTT